>AWUE01013407.1:0-10466 GCA_001974825.2 Corchorus olitorius
AACTACTGATGATGAATCATTTCTGAATTAAGATAATGAATCCACAGTATTTTGCTGAAATTGGATGGCTAGACTAAACTGATGAGATGAAAAGCCTATTAGGTGTTGTATGTACATGAACCGAAATGAAATATATGCTGTTTGCAGGACTATGTATCTTGATATTGAGGTGTCTTGGTCTTATTCGCTGCAGCTATGAATAATGCGCTCGGTCCATATGTGCCACTTGATATGATATCATCCTACTGCCTATCATCCCTTAGTTTTGCTAAGCTAGCTTTATAGTGCCTCCTTTCACACACTCACATCGTATCCTATCACATATCTGTCTAACTGTTTCCCCTGCAATTGATTTTGATTTTCTTGACAAAAGGGTAGCTGCTGCATCCCTAGCCCTCAGATGTGTTGGACAGTGACTTGATGATGAATATAGCTTTGCTGTATTGACACAATCATGTGTGTCAAAATGTATGCAGGAGGTCGGCAAACTCAATCAAGAGCACTTAAGGCATGTCACTTGATCATTGGGACAAGTTTAAGGAAACATAAAGCGCTTGAAGAACAAGAGCCATTTCATAAGGGAAATGAGATGCACCAGGAGGTGTGAGATCATGACATCCCATATGTATTGAACTTTTTTTGTATTTTTGGCCATTTCTATATTTTTTGTATTTTTGTAACATATATGAGCTAGGACTTGAAAATGCAATAAAAAAAAGAACATTCTCCCCTTTTTTATTTTCCATTCACATTCTTTAGATTTTTTTGTATTTTTGGATTTTTGAACCTAATCAAATTAAAATGCAAATGCTATGTGAACTAAATTGCTAAAAATTATGAATTGACTCAAATGCTTCCTAATTGCAAATTAAGAAAAATGATTTAAACAAAGGATTACAATGCAACAACACTAAATCACTAAATGAAGCTAAGCCATGAAATAAGCAAAAATACTAAAGGTGCACATGCTAAGATATTTTTTTGTGTTTTTCAAATGCCATCTAGATGACTAAGAATGAATTAACTAATCTAAATTAAAAGTAAACCTAAAATGACCAAAATGCCCTTAATGTAAAAATGACCAAAATGCCCCTATGTGATCCTAATGCCAACTAAGCAACAAATTGATTTTCAATAAAGGATATAGGACAAAAATGGGTGTCTACAAAGGAGTTTATTTGAATTGGCCTTTACGAACCTAGCTCGGCCTTCCAGGGATATTCGTAAAGATCAACCAATCTCGGGGCGAAAATCCCGAGAGGTCGTACCCGAGCACCTTTACCCGAGATTAGCCCGTCATAGCTAAAACGCCCCTTTATTAATCGAAACTTATAATGGTGGCATGATATGCAAACAGATATAATCGATGACTGGTAAATATGATATGCATGAATTAAATTCTACTTTATCTCTATTCTAATTACTAAATTATTACAAACCAAGGCCCGACTGGACCAAATTAACAATTTAACAATAACTAAAAGAAATAAAACTTATGGGCCGGACTGGGTCTACTAGGACCTTTTCTGCACACTAAGAAAATCATTAGCGAAGTTCAGGAGGCATACAAACAAATCAAGATATAAATTCAAAATCAAGGGCCAAAGCAAGAACAAATTGAATCTAAATTAAAGGAAAATGCTTACACTATCATTGAATCTAATTTAGGGAAGCAAGTCTTTAGACCAAAAATCTTAATTCCCAATTTAAAAAAGATTAACCAATTTCTTTCAAGTTATTTTCAAATTTGGAAAATTGGGTTTTTAACTCCAAGCTTTGTTTTTCCAACAATTAAAAATGACCCAAAGTGTCTTAACATGTCATCCTCAAGTCATTTTTAATTTAAGGAAAAATCATAACTTTAAATCAAAACCTTAATTTTTCAAATCCAAATTAACTTAATTTGAAATTATGAAATCAATTTAAATCACTTCCAACTTGAAAATCAAGATCTCAAAATCAATTCGCCATGAATAAACACAATTTCCACTAAAAATTCAATCTTTTAGCCTAAATCCCAATTTCCACATTTAATTAGTAAAATTCAAAATGGAATAAATGGGCGGATCAACAACAAAAGGAAGGCTCGGGTCTTTTTTTTCGGAAGCTCCGATGGAATTCAAGCAAAAAGAAAAAAAAAATGAGGGTAAGTGTTGGGGTTTAATGTATGTGTGGTCCTTTTCTTTCGGGTCAAAATTTGAGAGAGAGAGAACCAAGATTGAAATGAAGCAATGATCCTCAACCAGGATTAAAATAAAGCAATGATCCTCAAACAGGATTGAAATGAAGCAATGATCCTCAACCAGGATTAAAATAAAGCAATGATCCTCAAACAGGATTAAAATAGAGCGATGATCCTCAAACAGGATTGAAATAAAACAATGATCCTCAACCAGGATAAAAATAAAGCAATGATCCTAAACCAAAAATAAAGCAACGATCCTCAACTAGGATTGAAATAAAGCAACGATCCTCAACCAGGATTAAAGTAAAGCAATAATCCTCAACCAGGATTAAAATAAAAGTCATGATCCTCAACCAGGATTAAATTGAAGCAAAGATCCTCAAACAGGATTAAAATGGAGCGATGATCCTCAAACAGGATTGAAATAAAGCAATGATCCTCAACCAGGATAAAAATAAAGCAATGATCCTAAACCAAAAATAAAGCAACGATCCTCAACCAGGATTGAAATAAAGCAACGATCCTCAACCAGGATTAAAGTAAAGCAATAATCCTCAACCAGGATTAAAATAAAAGTCATGATCCTCAACCAGGATTAAATTGAAGCCAAGATCCTCAAACAGGATTAAAACAAAGCAAATATCCTCAACCAGGATTAAAACAAAGCAAATATCCTCAACCAGGATTAAAATAAGGCAAATATCCTCAACCAGGATTAAAATAACGCAATCACGCAATGATCCTAAACCAGGATCGACATAAATCGATAAAGCAATGATCCTAAACCAGGATTGAAACAAACTGATAAAGAAAAATAGTTCTTGAAGAAAACATGGAGCGTCCGAAGGACTTACCAGTGCAAGCTTTAAATTGAAACCTTAACCAAGGATCTTAAACTTAAACATGAATCTTTGATGAAAATTTGATAAAATGAAAAGGTACCCGAAGGTTTTATCAATGCAAACTCTGAATAGAAACCTTGAACCAGGACTTTAACTTATACGGAAATAAATTTGATTTGAGCTTACTTGGAAGTAAGGCTTAACTCATATGGAAACGAGTCTGGTTTTGGAAAACCTCATTAAACTTGGCTTATGGAAAAGCCTCTATATGGCTTGGATGGAACCAAGGCTTAAACTGACTCGTATGGAAACGAGTTTGGCTTGTGGAAAAGCCTATGTGGCTTGGATGGAACCAAGGCTTAAACTGACTCGTATGGAAACGAGTTTTGCTTGTGGAAAAGCCTGAGTATTCGGATGGAACCGAAGCAAAATTTTAAAAATGAGTCTGAACCACATGGAAGTGATTTTGGAAGAAAATACCTTTGGAAAATAACTCTGAATCTGATGTTGAAATTGAAAACTTCTTGGTTGATGATGAAAGAGGACCAATTTGCGGTCAACTGAAATAAACTCCAGAAAAGATCGCCCTGGATAAACTGAAGAAAAGATCACCCTGGATCAACTGAAATAAATGGAAGAAAGACCGCCCTGGATCAATTGAAATGAATTGAATAAAAGATCGCTCTAGATCGACTGAAATAAATTGAATAAAAGATCGCCCTAGATCAACTAAAGTAAATTGAGGAGAGATCACCCTGGATCAACTGACATAAACTAAATGAAGATCACCAGGGATCCATTGAAATAAACTGAAGAAAAGATCGCCCTGGATCAACTGGAATACATTGAAGAAAGACCGCCCTAGGTCGTTTGAAATAAATTGACGAAGGACCGCCCTGGGTCAACTAAAATAAACTGAATAAAGATCGTCCTGAATCAACTGAAATAAACTGAATGAAGACCGCCCTGGGTCAACTGAAATACCTGAAATAGGACCACCCTGGGTCAACTGAAATGAATTGAACAAGGATCGCCTTGGATCAAACTGAAATAAACTGAAATAGGACCACCCTGGGTCAACTGAAATGAATTGAATAAGGATCGCCCTGGATCAACTGAAGTGAATTGAAGAAAAGATCACCCTGGATCAATTGAAATAAACTGAATAAAGACCGCCCTGGGTCAACTGAAACGAACTGAAGCATCTGAAATCTCTTCGAAAAATTTGTTCTTGTGATGAATTCTGATCGTTGAAATCTTTTCCTGGAAAAACCTGCTCTGAAAATATGCTTTAGTGCTGATTAGAATGCATCATGATCTAATGCCAATGCATGGTAATGCAAGATGTATGCATGATATGAGTTTTTTATTCGGGGTTCATGGCTTCGCCTGGTTCCGAAGTGTGTCTCATCAAATCCTTTATCTTAACACCTGCTATTCCTCTGAATTATCGCTTGTTAAATTATCTGCTCTGTGTTGACCTCATTATGACTCTTTGCCTTCCTTTCTTGCCCCAATTTGTCACTCTTTGCATGCCTTATGCCCCCGTTCCTTTCTGAATAGCATCTGCTTTAACTCTCAGTTCTCATGCCCCCAAGTAGTCATTTACTTCTCCAAATCCCTATCTTCGAAAGTTTTGTGAACAATTCTATGACCAATGATGAAATGCAATGCAAGTATTCAAAAACAGTTATTATTGAAAAACATTTGTACTTCATACTTAAATAATAGATATAAGAAAAGTAGCGCTTCATGACAATGAATACTCTGACGATGATTTGTTGACGTGCCAACAGATTCTCTGAAACCAATTTTGGTATTGCTATTCTTGACTCAGTCTGGACCAGACACTCACCCTTTCGACATTAAGAGATGTTCTTGAAGTATGTCTCCACTGATTGTACTCTTTCAATCTGAACTGTTCTTTGTAGGCTTTCAATCTGACTCGTCTATTCATTTCATTCTTTTCCTGCTCTTCTTTACTATCCCCGGCTTTCGGAATTCCCAACCTTGCTCTAGACTGCCTTTTCAGGTTTTCACCCTAGAGCTTTTTCTTTCATGATTTTTCACTCTTTTTTTTTTTTTTTTTTGCACTTGAAAGCCCCAAATTCACCCGAAAAGCTTTTTGAAAATTTTGACCCAAAACATTTTGCAAAAGGACTATTATTTTGTTAAGGAAAAATCTCTTCTCGAATGTCCTCACTTGATCAAAGATGGTCTTTTATTAGGCACGTAATGTAGGTTGGGGTTCAGGGTTGCCAAAGAAAGGATAAATAGGCCCAAAATGTGTTTAACGGTGTTTAAATCAAGGATCATTTTTCTCAACTATGAGGGACCTTGCTTTTCATCCCCACATTCCACTTTTCAACTTCATCACCCTTTTATTTCAGTCATTTTTCCTTCCTTTCTCTTCAATCTCCCACTTTTCTTTTTCTTTCTTTTCAATTACTTTTTGATTTGAACTTTCCAATGGAATGAATTCACTGACATTTCATGATCCCAATTCCATACTTCATTCATGGGAACTAATCCTTCCTCAACTTTGCCCCCCAGTGTGGAGGGTGATCCTTGATTAGGGTTCATTTGAAAAAACTTATTAGGCTCAAAGGGGACAACAACGGATATTTTCTACAAGTGAAGGGAATAAGAAAGAAAGCCATTTATCACTTCAAGATTGGACATCTTCATCGAAGAGCATCCGCGCGAAAACAAATTTTGAAAACCCTTCTTGGAAAATTCATTTTTTGGAAAATCTTTTGAAAACATGCGACTCTTTTGAAAATCATTTTGCTGGACTCCTCTGGAGATTCCGAGTGCTGTTGTTTTTTTCCCCGACCTCTTTCTTTTTTAGGCCAAGTATTCTTTTTCTTTTCCTTCTTTCGAATGGGAACTTGTCGCGAGAGAACTTTGACCCTTAGCAGGAGAGTCATACGTGAGAAAATCCAGATCATTTACAACATTTGAAGCTTCTTTAGTATTCAAGCTCATCAGTTTTGTAGATTCCATGTAGAGCAAATATGTTGTTATCTCAAAAGGTCTAAGGGTAGTGCCCGTTCCTCAGTGTCTTCATAGTCAGGTTCATTAGCATTTTCATCACTGAACCTTGGCTCGTCTGGAGCGTCTTTGCATTCATTGTCAATCGGCCTGAACAATAGAATTTATATATATATACATAATGGAAAGCAAAAGGAATGACAAAGGATAATAGAATAAATGAATGAAGTGGAAATGAAAACTTATGCAAACTTTTGAAATGCACTTTATTTTATTATTCATGGTAAAAGAAAAAAAACATGTAGAATAATACACATGAAAAAGAAAGCCCAACATAGAACTGTTCACCAACACTCTTAGGCATAAGTGTCGGGATTGAAATTATTACATTTCCATACTACTAGAACAAAACAGCATTCATATCTGACATATCTCTTGAGATCCAAAGCATTCATCTTCTTTCAGCAAGGTCTCAACCACAGCACTGGTGCCTAAACCCTTGTGATCCCTCATGCATCTTTCTCGCACGACTTTTCCATACAAAACTCAATTTGATGCCCATCCATTAGCCCTTGCACTTTTTCTCTAAACTCTAGGCACTCACAGACTCCGTGCACTATGCCATGATACGGGCATACCTTTTCCAACTCTCCGTCCCCGAGGAGTATTTATCTCGGAAATCTTTCGCTTGACCAACCCTCCAGTTTCAACCATGTTTGCTTGGGTTTCTCCATGAGCTGGCGAAGGATTGACTTGTGCCATATTGCCGAAACTTAGCTTTCCAGACCTCACTAATTCTTGTACGGCATACTTCAATCGCCGACAATTCTCCGTTGTATGCCCCTCGGATCCAGAGTGATAATCACAATGAGCTGTAACATCATAACATGCTGGTAGTGGAGGCTTCATGGGATTAACACATGGCAATTGTTGCAGTAAATTTTGCTAGAGTAGTTGAGGCAGAAGTTCAGTGTAAGCGTATGGAATTGGATCAATGGGGACATTGCTCTTCATGGGATTTGCATTTCCTGGAGGGTAGGCTGGAGCTTTTTGTTGTGCTGGCCATGAGGAACCTGGGATAGGATTATATGGCCTTGGACGAAAGGGTGCCCCTCCAACTGCATTGATGCTTCCTGAGCACTGATAACCGTGAAGATATGTCTGAGGTGGTGCATAGTACCCACAAGTGTGGTGTGAAGGTTGGACTGGCCTGGGCGGGCGATAGTAGTTGACTGGGCGCTGACTATACTGAGAATAATTGTGCACTGGAGGTGGATAATAAGGTGTATGAGGCTCATGGTTGACATTACCGACTTCATCTTTCTTTCCCTCAACCGATCCTTTGTTCGTCGCGCCTAGAACCATGAACTTCCCCGCCTTAATGCTATTATCGAGCTTCTGTCCTATCACTACAATCTTTGCAAACGGTTCGCCTGACATGCTGAACAACTTGTCATAGAAGATCGATTTTTGAGTATCAATGAAAAGCCCAGAGATTTCTGATTCCTCTATCAACGGCCTAACCTGAGCGGCCATATCCCTCCAGCGTTGAGCAAATTCTGTGTAGCTCTCATTAGGCTTCCTTTCTATGGCTTTCAGAGATTCCCTATTTGGGGCCAAGTCCACTAGGTACCTGTATTGATCAATGAATGCCTTCGCGAGATCGTCCCAGGAACGAATGCGATGCTTATCAAGCTAGTTGTACCATGTGGAGGCCGTACCTGCTAAGCTATCCTGAGAGCAGTGGATCATAAGCTTTTCATTTGCTGCATAGGGACCCATCCTCCTCGCATAACTTTTCAGGTGATTATTTGGGTAATCCTTGGTCCCGTCAAATTTCTCGAAATCCGGGATTTTGAATTTCGGTGGTATGACCAAATCATCCACCAAAGACAGCTCTGCAATATTGATGAGTTGATGGTAACTACTTGAACCTTCTAACCCACGAAGCCTTTCATCAATCAAGCTTATCATGCGCTTGTTCTCATATGCGAATTATCTTGACCTGCGGCTAGTGTTCCTGAGTAATAGTGCACTGGATTTTCATACTGGACATGTGAATCCTCTCCTTGAGCAGAAGCATAGTAGGATGCAGTGGGGTAATAGACATACCCTAATGGCGTGTCATTGACTGCATCAACATGCGTTTTGCCGTTGCTCTTAGGGTTCTCAACTTTTCCATCAAAATCAGTCGCTTTTCCATTAGCCATTCCTCCCTTTGTCGGGGTTTCCTGAGCTGCTGTCAGTCTGGCTATTGCTTCCAAAGCTTGTCTTAACTGTTCCTTCAGTTCATCCCTGTCCCGTTTCAATTCCTCAAGCTCTTCCCTGTACTGATCTGCCATTGCTCTAGCTTTCGACCGTGTGAAGTACTGATGTTGAGCTATCGCGGAACCTTTAGAACGGAACCATGAATTAGAATCCCCAAACTCCAATTATTGCAAGTGATGTCATGATGCATGGAAAATTATACCAAATTAAATATGAATGCAATACACTTGCCATAAGAAATGAAACACACAAAACAACCCAGAATCTTCCATCGAAGTTTTATGAATTTCACATCTCACATCCGGGCTTTAATTGCCCCAAACTAGTGCCCAATTAAAGCCCTTCACCTGTTGGCGTGTATAGATACTTATGATGATTTGCATGACTGATGCTTTGCATGAATGCACTTTGCCATAGGACAATGGGAATGAAAAAATACTTGATTAAGCTTTCCGAGACGAAGTTTAGTATACTATCAAAATATCCATATAAAACTCCATTTTAAGTACAACTTAGACTAAACTTCATGACCACCGAGTCTTCTTTGTTGAATGAAATTCTTTTATTATGAGCAAGGTGTCAGGGTCTCTTGTTCTTAATCAAGCATCTTTTAATCCGATTGTAGTCCGGCAAATCCTACAAATGCACGTGAATGCTGAATGCTGAAAAAGGAGCGGAAAAATAAGAAAACAAGGAGATGAGTTAGTAATCACAAGGAAATTAAGTAAAATACTGAAAATTAAAGAAAAGCTGATGGCCCAATTAAATCCATTATTAACAAAACCTTTTATTTTTTTCCGAAAATCTAAAAGGACGAAAATGCCCTTGGGGCGGGAAGTCCGCCTACTGCGGATAAAGCTCATTATCTGCTCTACAGTCTTATTTGAAAATGGTAAAAGAGATAAAGGTTAGAAGTGTCCCTTCTGTGTGTCCTATACACTCATCCTCACGGGTTTGGCTCTATACTAGCTAGCTTTATCACTTCTATAAGCTGGGTTTTGGTCAGACTCTGAAGGTTCCCAAATTGTCCTTACTGACGCCCACTCTAGGCTAGTAAGGCCCCGATTCTCACCCATTATAGGCTCATTGAAAAGGGTTCAATCTGAGTGGAGGCATTTCACATAACCCATACGAGGCTCTTAATTGACCCCACGAAGGTTAGCTAATCTGCCCCCGAGCTAAGGGTATAAAATTCAAACTCCGGGTTCGAGCTGATGCATGCAATGCGGAAAGTGATGTGGTGCAGAAGGGACATACAAACCTTTTATCATTACCGACACACTAAACCAAAAACCCCCCAACTTAACCCGAAACTAGCAGCTGACCACCAATCAACAAAACTTGAAAAACACAGTTAAACAATAAAAGCAAGCAATAAGCAACCATAAATACTGAAAATGCAACACAATCAGAGAAAAAGACAAAATGCAACCAATTATTATTTAGACCCTAGATCTTGTTAAACTAGGTGAGGCCTGACTCTCTAACTATCCCAGTGGAGTCGCCAAGCTGTCGAAACGTTCGGGTCCGGGGAACCCTGTCGAAACGACGTTGGAAATAAAGTCACCACTAATCAAAATTCTAAGGTGTGATTAGTCACCTAAAGGCCACTTAAGCTAAGTAAGGTCCATGGCTCGGCAATGGACCCACTAAACCTAAGGTCCGGTCTTTGTAACCTAAATCTAAGTTCGGGAGTCGATTACGCCCAGGGAAGGATCAGCACCCCTGAAGCGCCCGTCAAATGACGGTACCTCTTAATCTAACTAGATCTAATGGGTCGAAAAGAAAAGTTGGTTGCTTTTAATCCTAATCTTGATTATTATTAAAAAAAGGGTTATAAAAGAAAATAAAACCATTTTAAAAAAACCAATGTCGAGAATTCGAAGAATGTAATCGAACACCGTCGATCAATTCTGTCTCGACTCTCTTTCACTATTTGTTCTCTTGTTGAGTCTTCCGCATCGGGAAGCAACTTTGAAAATGTTGTGATAAAATCTTTTTTCTATTTTTTGAGTTTGAAAAACTTGATCAAAATCTTTTTTCTTTGAGTTGCTAAAAAAATATTCCTCACTTTGAAAATGCTTACCTTGAAAACTCTTAAATTACCCACTTCTTAATTTTGAAAATCAAATAAGAGAACATGATTTAAGGAAAACCACTTTTTGGAAAAAAACCTT
>AWUE01013410.1:0-22320 GCA_001974825.2 Corchorus olitorius
GCAAATGATGAATGTAAAATCAAAATTATTAGGTCAATTTACGTAATCCTGGGTTATTGAAAATTCTATTTGAGATATATGCACGGAACTCCGAAGCATCCCGAAAGAACCCTCTCATCCTCAGAGACATTCAACGAGCCCCGAAAATTCAATCACTCGTGAAAACCCCTTCTTCGGAAGACTACGGTTATTGGTTATTTTAGTGGCGTGACAATTAATATATAACATATAAATTTAAATACATAATTAAACATGAATGCATATGACCTAATCCTAATTTAATTCTAACTACACTAAATTATTTAAAAAAAATAAATTAATTCTTACCAATTAATGCCTAAATAACTTATGAAACTAAAAACTCAAAATGAGCTTATTCTAAATGCTAAGGAATAATGTACATAAATCTGACGGACCATAATTGCAAGAATTAAAACTAAGTGAACCTTGATTGCATAAAGACAAACAGTTATACCCAAATGAACATATTTAAAAGAAAGTAACCAAATCGCATAGCATCTCAAATTAGATTAAAGATCTAGGACAAAAACGCATGAATCATATTACTATTAGCCTAATCCGAAATACAACAGAAACTTAATCTAAAAAACTAAAAGCCAACGAATTCAATTGATGAAGATAACTGAAATTATTGCATAAGAAAAATCGCAAAGGATTAGATTACATACCAATTACCCAAATCAAAAATAAAAAATAAAAAACAGAAACTTTAATTAATTGAAGAAGAGTTGTTTGCTTTGGTGACTTCTTGGAAGGCGTGCCATTTACCCACGTTTCATGCTTTCTTTCTCCCCTCTTTGTACTTTCTAACAATTTCACGCGGCTCTCCGCAATTAGAGAATTTTTATTAAAATCATGTTATCTTATGGATACATTCATATGCACAAATCATATAGTTACATTTTTCTTCTTAATTTCCCTATGTTAACTAAATCACCACAAACTTCAAATAAAAGTACAGTTTACTCCACTGGTTGTTTGGCAATATTTACGCACTCCAAGCAGTTTCAACGACGACCACATCCATCTCTACAACCATTGATAATTTATTTTTAGCTAAAATCTGTTAATTACCTCAAAAAAATTTTATATAAGTGCAACTATTCTTGGAAAAATTGTAGCAATTCAAACAAAAAAATGGGTTCACCCAAAGAAACTTTTATAATCATGTAGCCATTGATAAAGCAAAAGGCATTTCACTCTCATGGGAAGTTCTCCATAACTCATCCAACAACTTCTTCAAAAGATATTTCAAGAACTTCCCATGAGAGTGAAATGCCTTTGATGCTTCTTATCTACGCAATAATTAAATTGGAGGCTCCAGAATTGGCCTAGATTGATTGTGTTTTATGTTGTCTCTTTTTCAATCAATTATTTAAAAGCTGAAATGTTTTGTCTTAATTTCCTTCATGAAATTTTCAACGTTGCAAGGATCAGATAAACCAGAAACCAAAGTTGGCTCTTAGGAGTTGTAGTTTTACAGCCTTTTGGACCATCCCCTCCAATCTTGCAGTGTCAAGCTTGTCTCTTCGCCTGATGAAAACTGCAACAATGGAATCGATGGCTCCCCACTTCAGTATGAAGGTAAGAGACTGAACAGAGAGGGTTATGATGTTGTGATCTATACTGCAGCTCCCGTGGCTTTTCGACCAGCTACATCTCTCTAATGTCACTACTGCTTGTCTGAAATTACCATTTTGATGTCGGTTCTTGTCCTCCTCGTCACTCTAATTTTAACAAAGTTTATCCATCTATCTTTATATAGTGTTCTAAATATTTCTTAAATAAAATGAGCTCTGCTGCTATGCTGCGTTGCCACTATAGAAATATAATTCTCACTTTTTTGAAATGTTTAGACAAGTTATCATGGGTATAAAATCTAATCCAAACGTATGTATTCATATACAAGATCTCTCCATCAAAGACAAAAGCAAATGGCACAGATAACATTATATCTACTTTTGAAGGGGTGCCCTGAAGAGGCCTCTTGGCAGTTTTTCCTCCCTGTCAGCGCAAGCACATGATCACATAGTCAGATTGTGACAATTGACAAAAGATAACAATACAAGTAATATAGTGAACCTAACACAATGGTTACCTAACACAATTCCAACAAATTAGAACACATACTTAGCAAATTTTTACAAATTAGGGAATCCTTAAATTAAAACCAATGCTTCTCACCCTAAACCCCATATATCAATTATACCAAATCCCCATCCACTCCTATTTCAAATTTTAGTTGGCTTAGTTGAAAATTACCAGACTGCTAAAATAAAGTTTAAAATTACGACTTGGTCTGTAGTTGATATTTAATCTTTTTCTATTTTGTTTCTCGTTCTTTGTTCACAAAAAACATTCGTCCAAAGTAGCTTTCACTTGATTCCTTTCGTTGAATATTTTTCATATATTTTGTTCGAAAAATAAGTGTGTTTATATGTTGATTATGCCAAGTTTAATTTTCTTATATAGAATGATTGCAAATATTGCTTTTTTATTCTTTGTATATGGTCACAATATCATTTGTATCTTTGACTCATCCTCCTTTGAAGTTTATAATCTTCTTATTAATTAGGAGAAATAATTAATTAATGTGCCAAATTTGACCATGTCCACTAAAGTTGCCTTTTAATCCAAACCAGTAATGTGTCTTGACTTTTGCAGCAAAAAAAAGTAATGTGTCTTGACTTTATTTATTTTTTGTTATTATTGAACCAAGATCCCGGTTTCATTTCTTTTAGGTTCCGCAATTTCTTTATTAACATGATTAATTATTTTAATCCATGTTTTGATTGCTATGCTCCATATATCATGTTTTTCCTACAGATATGAACTTAACATTTTTGAACTTATGAATGTGGAAAGTATGAGGAAGACGAGAGAAAGTTTTCTTAATTGATCAATGATCTGTTACAAGACTTTATACAGCTTTAGAGTTTGGTTTTCAACCAACTACTCTAGGTATAACCTACCTTATCACTACAGCTTTTGATTACAACTGATTACAGTTTAAAATTTACATTCTGAAATTCAAAAATTAAATTGGTTTGATCATTATCTCTTACACACCCCCTCAAGATGGTGTGGATGGAGAAGTAACACCAATCTTGGATTTAAGATGATGAAACTGTTGTCGAGGCAGAGGTTTTGTCATAAGGTCAGCTAGCTGATCATGTGTAGATACATGCTTGACTTGAAGAGTGCCTGCTTGAACCTTATCTCGTACAAACTGAAAATCAATTGCTATATGTTTCATCTTAGAATGCAAAGCTAGGTTAGCCGAAACATAGGTAGCACCTATGTTATCAGAAAAGATAGTGGGAGCATGAGAGATGGAGATGTTGAGTCA
This sequence comes from Corchorus olitorius, assembly GCA_001974825.2. Taxonomy (NCBI): domain Eukaryota; kingdom Viridiplantae; phylum Streptophyta; class Magnoliopsida; order Malvales; family Malvaceae; genus Corchorus; species Corchorus olitorius. The sequence goes on from AWUE01013410.1 coordinate 3,371, forward strand.
GCAAGAAGATTTTGAACCCAAGTCAATTTGGCTGAGGCTCCTGCAATTGCTTTATACTCTGCTTCAATGGATGATCTCGCTACTAACTTTTGTTTATTACACTTCCATGAGACCAGATTTCCATTGAAGTACACAAGATAAGCAGAGGTTGATTTACGGTCACTTGTATCTCCTGCCCAATCAGCATCGGCGTAGGCAAGAAGAGAAGGCGTGAGAGCAACTGATTTCGTGATCATAAGATCAGTTGATAGTGTCCCTTTGAGATACCTAAGCACACGTTTTAGAGCTTGCCAATGTAGGTTTGTTGGCTGATGCATAAAATGTGCTAGCTTATTAACCGCAAATGATATGTCTGGACGGGTGAGCAGTAAGTATTGCAAAGCACCAACAATGCTGCGATATTCTGTGGCATCTGTCAGATGAGTACCACCATGTAAAATTCGAGATGCTGAAGTTGCCATTGGCGTATGAACTGGTTTACAATCAATCATATTTGTACGCTGTGACTAGTCCTTGACATATTTCTGTTGAGACAAAAGTAACCCAGTGGCAGTGAAACTGGTTTCAATGCCTCGAAAATAGCTCAAGGGAGTTGGATCCTTAAGAGAGAATTTCCTTGATAAAGAGTTAACAAAATCACTGATGAATTCTTTGGAATTACCAGTTACAATTATATCATCAACATAAACAAGGAAATAAGTGATAATATCCTTGTTAGTATAGATAAAAAGAGAAGAATCTGACTGAGATTGATTGAAGCCAAATTCAATTAGAAAAGAGCTCAATGCATTGTACCACGCCCTTGGTGCTTGTTTCAATCTGTAGATAGCTTTTTCTAATTTGCAAACATAGTCTGGATGTGAGGCATCAATAAATCCAGGTGGCTGTTTCATAAAAACATCTTCAGAGAGCTTCCCATGAAGGAATGCATTGTTAACCTCGAGTTGAGTTAACTGCCAATTAAATTGGATTGCAAGAGAATGCACAATTCGGATTGTTGTTGGCTTGACCACAAGACTGAATGTCTCGGAAAAATCTATGTCTGGCCTCTAATGAAAGCCCTTTGCAACAAGCCTTGCCTTGTATTTGGAGATGTTATTATCAGGATTCCTTTTGATCCTATACACCCATTTACAACCAACTAGATTTTGCTCAGAGGAAGGAGGAGCCAGCTGCCAAGTACCATTCTTAATAAGTGCATTCACCTCCTCATTCATGGCTGCTCGCCAATTCACATCCTTAACTGCTTGAGACAAACAGGTTGGCTCAATTTCAGAAGTTGAGAGTTTTGTTACAAGAAAAAATCTCGGGTTTGGCTTGACTATGTTATTCTTCGATCTTGTCATCATAGAATGAGTATTAGTGACTGGTTGATCCGATAATTGAGATGGAACTTCCAGTGGCTCATCTGTGGTACCTGTAGGAGTAGCATCAGATTGAATAAATGCTAAATTTTGTGCATTACCAGCAATGCTTTGAATTTCGGAGGTTGAAGTAGATGGCACCAAGGACTCAGTAGAAGAATTTTTATCGACTACAACAAGGTCAGGATAAAACAAAAAAGACTTTGCAGTGGACTCAAACCCTTTATTGGAAGAAGACTTGAATTGTTGATAAGGAAAGTGATTTTCAACAAATTCAACGTGCCTAGAAACAACTAGTTTGGAAGACTCAATATTAAAGCAGAGAAAAGCACTTTTGTTGTTTGAATAACCAACAAACACACAAGGTTTGGATCGAGGTTGGAACTTATTTGAGTTGAAAGGTCGAAGACATGGATAGCAAAGACAACCAAAGACCTTTAATTTATGATTATTAGGATCCTTTTTGAACAATGCTTGAAAGGGAGATTGAAAATCTAGTTTTGGAGTTGGCATCTGTTTATAAGATAGTAGTAGTTTGAAAAGCATAATCCCAAAATTCAAGGGGCATGGAAGCTTGATGTAATAGGGTTAAGCCTGTTTCAACTACATGTCTGTGGTGCCTTTCAGCTGGTCCATTGTGTTGGGAAGTATGAGGTGGTGTCTGTATGTGAGAAACACCATGTGGCTGCAAAAATTTCTTTAATTTCTCATATTCCCCACCCCCATCAGAGTATAGAGTTATCAAGTTTGTTGCAAAGAATTTTTCAACAATTGCTTTAAACTTTGGAAATAGCAAATAAAGATCAGACCTGTTTTTCAAAGGAAATAATCCGATGTATTTTGTAAAGTGATCAACGAAAATTACATAGTATTTGTGGCCACTAAAAGAAGGAATTGGATGACCAAGACGCTGATGCCAATGCTGAGTTGAGGTACGAACAGTTGTGAAAGCAACTGGCTTTATTTGATTGAAATTCGAAGAAAATTGATAGACATCATCCACGTTCAACCCGTGTGTCAACATTGCCTGTGTCTGCAAATCCTTAACCAAAAATTTGTTAGCATCAAATTCAATAGATACCTTATTTGCCTTACAAAACTTTGATACTGAAACAAGATTCTGAGCAATTTTTGGAACACATAATACTTCATCTAATTTGAATGAATGATCAGATGAAATTAATGCAGTTTCACATGTATGAGTGATTGGCAGACCTGTTCCATCACCTATTTTAATTGCCTCAGTTCCATCATATTCAGAAGAGATGGAAAGATTATTGAGATCGGCTGTGACATGATGTGAGGCGCCGAAGTCCATGCACCAAGGTTTACCAGTAGAAGAAGCATTAGCAAAGTTAGCCTTGGGGCGAGAGCTAAAAAATGAGCTTCCTTGTCGGCACTGTCTGGCTGAATGACCTATTTTTTCACAGATTTGACAAATAGGTCTATTTGTAAAATTTGAGCCAGAAGCCTTACCATTGTTACCACCATGAAAGGGTTTGGTGAATCGGCGATTGTTAATGTTGAAGCTTTTATTGAAACCACGTTTTGCAAAGTTTTCAGTGGGTACTTGAACGGAATAACTCTCGGCTTCTTGCTTGAGAAGGCTTTCAAAAGAAACAAGCTTATCATGAAGCTCTTCAATTGAGATTGAAGTCTCCCTAGCTCAAATGGTTGTGGCAATTTCTAGGAATTCAGGGCCTAGACCATTGAGAATGTATAGGATCTGGTCATCTTCATCAATTGCGGTGCTAGTAAGATGTAACTCATCAACTATTGATTTCATTTTCTGAAAGTATTCTGCAACAGATTGGCCATTCCTTTTGGTAGATTGAAAAGAGCTCTTGAGATACATTATCCTGGATCGAGTCTTGTTAGCATAAAGCTTAAGAAGCTTTTGCTAGGCGTCATGAAAGGTTGTAGAAGATGCAACATACGCCAGTACTGCCTCAGAGGTAGAAGCAATTATGGCGTGAAGGATCAATTTATCCTGCCTTAACCAGAATACATAATCTGGATTAGAAATGGTCCTGCCATCTTTCTGAATTTCCTTGGCAGGTGCTTTAGTGGTGCCATCAATGTAGCCACCAAGATCAAATCCTTGAAGGAGCGCATCAAATTGTGCACGCCAAGATATGAAATTTTTCGAGGTGAGTTTCAATGGAAGTTGTGCTGTAGCGTTGATCGAAATGGGAAGGTTTTATGTAGTGTTTGTAACAGTGGTGTTGCTTGCAGCTACCATGAGTGGGATTTTGAATAAAACCAGGATCGATGAATCGTCTGCTTAGTTTGAAATATCTTATACCATGTGGAAAGTATGATGAAGACGAGAGAAAGTTCTCTTAACTGATCAATGATCTGTTACAAGACTTTATACAGCTTTAGAGTTTGGTTTTCAATCAACTACTCTAGGTAGAACCTACCTTATCACTATAGCTTTTGATTACAACTGATTACAGTTTAAAATTTACAATATGATTGGTTTGATCATTATCTCTTACAATGAATATCTTTTTCCTTACTTGAAAGAGTCTAATGCTTCATCAACAAATCACGCGGCTCTCCGCAATTAGAGGATTTTTATTAAAATCATGTTATCTTATAGATACATTTATATACACAGATCCTATAGTTACAATTTTTCTTCTTAATTTCCCTATGTTAACTAAATCACCACAAAGTTCAAATAAAAGTACAGTTTACTCCACTGGTTGTTTGGCAATATTTACGCACTCCAAGCAATTTCAACGACGACCGCATCCATCTCCATAAACATCGATATTTTACTTTTAGCTAAAATCTGTTAATTACCTCAAAAAAATCGTTATATAAGTGCAGCTATTCTTGGAAAAATTGTAGCAATTCAAACAAAAAAAGTGGGTTGACCCAAAGAAACTTTTATAATCATGTAGGCATTGATAAAGCCAAAGGCATTTCACTCTCATGGGAAGTTCTCCATAACTCATCCAACAGTTTCTTTAAAAGATATTTCAAGAACTTCCCATGAGAGTGAAATGCCTTTGATGCTTCTTATCTAGCTAATAATTAAATTGGATGCTCCTGAATTGGCCTAGATTGATTGTGTTTTATGTTGTCTCTTTTTCAATCAATTATTTAAATGTTGAAATGTTTTGTCTTAATTTCCTTCATAAAATTTTCAATGTTGCAAGGATCTGATAAACCAGAAACCAAAGTTGGCTCTTAGGAGTTGTGGTTCTTACACCCTTTTGGACCATCCCCTCCAATCTTGCAGTGTCAAGCTTGTCTCTTCGCCTGATGAAAACTGCAACAATGGAATCGATGGCTCCCCACTTCGTTATGAAGGTAAGAGACTGAACAAAGAGGGTTATGATGATGTGATCTATGCTGCAGGTCCAGTGGCTTTCCGACCAGCTCCATCTCCCTAATGTCACTACTGCTTCTCTAAAATTACCATTCTGATGTCGGTTCTTGTCCTTCTCGTCACTCTAATTTTAACAAAGCTTATTCATCCATCATTGTATAGTGTTCTAAGTATCTCCTAAATAAAATGAGCTCCGCTGCCATGCTACTTTGCCACTATAGAATTTTAATTCTCAATTTTTTGAACTGTTTAGACAAGTTATCATGGGTATAAAATCTAATCCATACGTACGTATTCATATACAAGATCTCTCCATCAAAGACCAAAGCGAATGGCACAGATAACATTATATCTACTTTAGAACGGGTGCCCTTAAGAGTCCTCCTGGCAGTTTTTCCTCCCTGGCACCGCAACCACATGATCACATAGTCAGATTGTGACAATTGACAAAAGATAACAATACAAGTAATATTGTGAACCTAAAACAATGGTCACCTAACACAATTCCAACAAATTAGAACACATACTTAGCATCTTTTTACAAATTAGGGAATCGTTAAATTAAAACCAATGCTTCTCACCCTAAACCCCATATATCAATTATAGCAAATACCCATCCAATTCTATTTCAAATTTTAGTTGGCTTACTTGAAAATTACTAGATCGCCAAAATAAAGTTGAAAATTACGACTTCGTCTTTAGTTGATTTTTAATCTATTTTAATTTTGTTTCTCGTTCTTTGTTCACAAAAAATATTCGTACAAAGTAACTTTCACTTGATCCCTTTTGTTGAATATTTTTCATATATTTTGTTGGAAAAATAAGTGTGTATATATATTGATGATGCCAAGTTTAATTTTCTTATATAGAATGATTGCAAATAATGCTTTTTTATTCTTTGTATATGATCACAATATCATTTGTATCTTTGACTCGTCCTCCTTTGAAGTTTATAATCTTCTTATTAATTAGGAGAAATAATTAATTAATGTGCCAAATTTGACCATGTCCAATAAAGTTGCCTTTTTCTACAAACCAGTAATGTGTCTTGACTTTTGTAGCAAAACAAAGTAATGTGTTTTGACTTTATTTATTTTTTGTTATTATTAAACCAAGATCTTGGTTTGATTTCTTTTAGCTTCCGCAATTTATTTAATAACATGATTAATTATTTTAATCCATATTTTGATTGCTATGCTCCATATATCATGTTTTTCCTACAGATATGAACTTAACATTTTTTAACTTATGAATATCCTTTTCCTTACTTGAAAAAGTCTAATGCTTTATCAAGAAATCACGCGGCTCTCCGCAATTAGAGAATTTTTATTAAAATCATCTTATCTTATGGATACATTTATATACACAAATCATATAATTACAATTTTTCTTCTTAATTTCCCTATGTTAACTAAATCACCACAAAGTGCAAATAAAAGTACAGTTTATCCATTGGTTGTTTGGCAATATTTACGCACTCCAAGCAGTTTCAACGACGATCGCATCAATCTCCACAAATATCGTTAATTTATTTTTAGCTAAAATCTATTAATTACCTCAAAAAAATCGTTATATAAGTGCAGCTATTCTTGGAATAATAGTAGCAATTCAAACAAAAAAATGGGTTCACCCAAAGAAACTTTTATAATCATCTAGCCATTGATAAAGCCATAGGCATTTCACTCTCATGGGAAGTTCTCCATAACTCATCCAACAGCTTCTTCAAAAGATATTTCAAGAACTTCCCATGAGAGTGAAATGCCTTTGATGCTTCTTATCTACCCAATAATTAAATTGGATGCTCCTGAATTGTCCTAGATTGATTGTGTTTTATGTTGTCTCTTTTTCAATCAATTATTTAAAAGTTGAAATGTTTTGTCTTAATTTCCTTCATGAAATTTTCAATGTTGCAAGGATCTGATAAACCAGAATCCAAAGTTGGCTCTTAGTAGTTGTGGTTTTTATAGCCTTTTGGACCATCCCCTCCAATCTTGCAGTATCAAGCTTGTCTCTTCGCCTGATGAAAACGGAAACAATGGAATCGATGGCTCCTCACTTCGTTATGAAGGTAAGAGACTAAACGGATAGGGTTATGATGCTGTGATCTATGCTGCAGGTCCCGTGGCTTTCCGGCCAGCTCCATCTCCCTAATGTCACTACTGCTTCTTTGAAATTACCATTCTGATGTCGGTTCTTGTCCTTCTCGTTACTCTAATTTCAACAAAGTTTATCCATCAATCTTTGTATAGTGTTCTAAGTATTTCTTAAATAAAATGAGCTCTGCTGCCATGCTGCTTTGCCACTATAGAAATCTAATTCTCACTTTTTTGAACTATTTAGACAATTTATCATGGGTATAAAATCTAATCCATACATACTTATTCATATACAAGATCTCTCCATCAAAGACCAAAGCAAATGGCACAGATAACATTATATCTACTTTTGAATGGGTGCCCTAAAGAGGCCTCCTTGCAGTTTTTCCTCCATGGCACCGCAAGCACATGATCACATAGTCAGATTGTAACAATTGACAAAAGATAACAATACAAGTAATATAGTGAACCAAACACAATGGTTACCTAACACAATTCCAACAAATTAGAACACATACTTAGCAAATTTTTACAAATTAGGGAATCCTAAATTTAAAACCAATGCTTCTCACCCTAAACCACATAAATCAATTATAGTTAACCCCCATCCAATCCTTTTTCAAATTTTAGTTGGCTTAGTTGAATATTATCAGACCGCCAAAATAGAGTTCAAAATTACGACTTTGGTCAGTAGTTAGCTTCATTTTGGATTGAAGAGCTGGGTTGGCAGACACGTAGGTTGCATCGATGTTGTCAGAGTAGATTATGGGAACATTAGAGATTGATACCTTAAGTTCAGACAACAAATTTTGAACCCAAGCAAGTTCTGCCGCAGAACTGGCAATGGCCCTGTATTCGGCTTCAGTGGAGGATCGGGCAATCGTTTTCTGTTTATTGCATTTCCAAGAGATGAGATTCCCGTTAAGATAGACAAGATAGGCTGAGGTAGATTTGCGATCACTTGTATCACCTGCCCAATTTTCGTCTGCATAGGCATAAAGTGATGGGGAAGAGGTACGGCAGGAGGAAGTGATGGATTTCCGCAGGAAAAGGCCAGTTGACAAAGTGCCCTTGAGGTACCGCAGGACACGCTTCAAGGCCTGCCAATGTGCATTTGTAGGTTGATGCATAAACTGAGCAAGTTTATTGACTGCAAATGATATATCCGAGCGAGTAATAGAAAGATACTGCAATGCACCAATAACACTTTTGTATTCTTTTGCATTAGGTAGTAAGGTGCCAGTATGCAAGGTAAGAGAGAGAGAGGATTCCATGGGTGTGCCAACAGGCTTGGAGTCAAGTATATTTGTGCGTTGCAGCAGGTCAGTGACATACTTTTTCAGAGACAAAAGGATGCCGCTAGCAGTAGTTTCGGTTTCAACACCAAGAAAATAACTCAAGGGTGCCGGATCCTTAAGTGAAAATTCTTTCGACAGTGAGCCAACAAAGTCTTGTAGAAAAGACTTAGAATTGCCAGTTAAGATGATATCGTCGACATAAACAAGGAAATAAGCAGTGATATCCTTAGTTGTGTAGACAAATAAAGAAGAATTTGAGCTTGATTGTTGAAAACCAGACTTTATGAGAAACGAACTTAGAGCATTATACCATGCCCTTGGTGCCTGTTTCAGGCCATATATAGCCTTCTGAAGTTTGCAAACATACTCTGGATGTGTAGAATCAATATAGCCTGGAGGTTGCTTCACAAAGACATCTTCTAACAGAATTCCATGAAGAAACGCATTATTGACATCAAGTTGAATCATTTGCCAATTGAACTGAATTGCAATAGAAAGGACAAGCCGAATGGTGGTTGGTTTTACCACTGGGCTGAAAGTTTCAGAAAAATCTATACTCGGCCTTTGATGAAACCCCTTGGCAACCAATCTCACTTTGTATTTGGAGATGGTCTTGTCTGGGTTTCGCTTGATTCGGTATACCCATTTACAGCCGACAAGATTTTGTGTAGGAGAAGGAGGAACAAGCTGCCACGTATTATTTCTTATAAGTGCATTAATCTCATCGGACATGGCAAATCTCCAATTCGGGTCCTTTACTGCCTGTGAAACACATGTGGGCTCTGCCGCAGAGATAGGATGCTTTGTAGCCAGGAAAAATTTTGGATTTGGCTTGTTGATGTTGTTCTTCGACCGAGTTACCATAGAGTGAGTATTGGTGTTCGGTTGGATGTCTAGATCTGAGGATTGCGGCAAAGGTTCTTGCGGCAGCGGAACATCCTGCAGCAATGTAACATTCTGCAGTAGTGGAACATCCTGCGGCAGTGGAACAATATTTTGTAAATCTTGCGGCAGTGGAGCATCTGCTTGTACACCCTGTGGTGAAGCTGGACTTAAATCATGGTTAGAATCCGAATTCGCAGCATGTGCTGGTTCGGGCATTGAAGTGGATGGCTAAGTAGACTCAACAGAAGAGAGTTTATCTAGAACAACTAGACTCGGACTCGCTAGAAAAGAAGCGGCAGTGGACTCAAGATCTGAAGATGACTGCAGTGATTTTTGTGGATATGGAAACTGATCTTCAACAAATTCAACATGACGTGATACAAAGACTCTAGAAGACTCCAAGTCGAGACATAGAAAAGCACTTTGGTTGCTGAAATATCCTAGAAAGACACATCGTTTGGAACACGACTGAAATTTATTTTTGTTGAAAGGACGGAGACATGGATAACAGAGACACCCGATGACACGTAGTTTTTAGTAATTGGGATCTTTCTTGAAAAGAATTTGGATTGGTGAGTGAAAATTGAGTGTGGGAGTTGGCATGCGGTTAATGAGGTATGCAGCGGTTTGGAAGGCATAGCTCCAAAATTGGAGAGGAAGAGAAGCTTGGTGTAGGAGAGTTAATCCAATTTCAACAACGTGGCGGTGACGTCTTTCGGCAAAACCATTGTCTTCGGAAGTATGGGAGGTGTTTGTAGGTGGGAAATACCATTTGGTCCAAGAAATTGTTTTAGTTTCTCATACTCTCCGCCCCCATCAGAATATAAAGTAATAAGAGATGTGTCAAAGAATTTTTCAACCACAGCTTTAAACTTAGGAAACAACAGAGAGAGATCTGACCTTTTGTTTAATGGAAACAACCTTATATACTTTGAATAGTGATCGACAAAAATTACATAATATTTGTGGCCAGCAAATGATGTAATAGGTGTTGTACCCCAAATATCAGTTTAGACAAGTTCGAAAGGCTTGGAACTAGTTAAAGATGACAGTCCAAAAGACTGCTTGTGACTTTTATTGCAGTGGCAGGAATTACAAGAATGAAAATCTTTAGACAAATGTGGCAAGGAAAAATCCTTGATGACTCTACTGAGAATGAGCTTGGAGGGATGACCTAGGCTCTTGTGCCAATCTTGGGTAGAAACACAAATTGAAGACAAAGCAACAGGCTTTATTGGCTGGAAACTAGAAGAAAATTGATAGACGTCATCCACGTTCAACACCCGCGACAGCACTGCTCGAGTCTGCAAATCCTTAACCAAAAATTTATCAGCATCAAATTCAATAGAGACATTGTTTGCTTTGCAAAATTTCGAAACAGAAATGAAATTCTGAGCAATTTTAGGCACACATAATACTTCCAGCAGTTTGAATGAATGATCAGAAGAGGTAAGCTCAGTATCACCAATATGAGTTATGGACAGACCTGTTCCATCACCTATCTGAATTGCGTCAGTACCATCATACTCTGCAGAGATGGCAAGATTCTTGAGATCTGCGGTAACATGATGTGAAGCACCAAAGTCCATAAACCATGTTTTTCCAGATTGCAAAGCATTGGCATAATTTCCAGTTGCGGCAGGACGTGAAGTGAAAAAGGATTTGCCTCTGCGGCATTGTTTGGCAGAATGTCTGATTTTCTCACAAATTTGGCAAATGAGCATGTTGTTATCACTGGAGTCAAAAGACTTGCCTCTGCGGAAATTGTTAGAAAAATTTGGAGAAAAACCACGTTTTGCTATATTAGCAGTGGGTACCTGTATGGCAGGATTTTCAGCTTCCTGTTTGAGAAAAATTGGAGCTCCTCAAGAGAAATTGGTGTTTCACGCGCCCGAATTGAATTTGAAATCTCTCTGAACTCAGGGCCAAGGCCATTCAAAATGTAGAGGATTTGATCATCCTCTTCAACCATGGTGCCAGTAAGATGTAATTCATCGACAATATGTTTCATTTTTTGAAGAAACTCTGCCACAGGTTGATTGTTCCTTTTGGTGGGGGTAAGAGAACTCTTGAGATCCATGATTCTGGATCGAGTTTTGTTTGCATACAATTTGAGTAGCTTTTGCCAGGCATCATAAAAAGTTTTGGAAGAGGCTACATATGGTAGCACTGATTCTGAAGTGGAGGAATTATGCCATGAAGAATTAGTTTGTCCTACCGAAGCCAGAAGGCATAGTCAGGGTTGGCAATCGTTCGACCATCTTTGCTCACTTCTTTGGGTGGTGCGGCATGAGTGCCATCAACAAATCCAGCGAGGTCAAACCCTTGAAGGAGAGCGTCAAATTGGGCACGCCAGGAAGAGAAATTTTTGGAGGTAAGTTTCAATGGCAACTGAGTAGTGGCGTTGATGGAAATGGGTTGCGGCTTGGTGGTGTTTGCAGCAGCCATTGATGAGAAGAAAGAAAAACCAGGATCAATCAAGCTTTAGCTTAGAAAAAGTCTTATACCATGTAGAGATTCAATGTCGGTTAAGGCTAGAAGCTGAATGTGGAAAATGGGAGGAAAAACCTATTTTCATTAATTGGTTACAAGGTATTTATACAACACATGAGTTTAGGTATAAGTCAAATACATAGAGCTATCTAGTATAACAAACTATCTAATGTAACAAACTTTACAAATCAAATATTGAATTTGAATTTAAGATGAAGGATAAGTTGATCACTTATCCCTTACACTAAGTATTTCTTAAATAAAATGAGCTCTGCTGCCATGCTGCTTTGCCACTATAGAAATCTAATTCTCACTTTTTTGGACTGTTTTAGACAAGTTATCATGGGTATAAAATCTAATACATATGTACGTATTCATATACAAGATCTCTCCATCAAAGACCATAGCAAATGGCACAGATAACATTATATCTACTTTTAAACGGGTGTCGTGAAGAAATGAGGACTCACAAGTGAATCGGGGGAGATTGTTAAGGATTCACATGTGAGGGAAACATCCCATATCGTAAAAGAGATGGGTTGTTGGAGTGACATATATACATGAATGACCCAAAAAACCATTAGTCTAGGCTGGATTCGGATTGGTGTTCGACATGTATATGAGCTACTCGGTGGGTCTTACTGGAGCAAACAGGGTCCGATTCCTCTCCCAACATTTCTATTAAGCCTAAATGGGGGTTGGTTTCTCCAACAATGGTGTGTGTATATATATTGCCTACCATGAACTGAGAATTCTGTGTGTAGTTTGCTATTGAGATTCTAAAAAAAATTCGGCTTCTCCAGTCATCCCACCATGATAAGTTAATCGAATTGTTCAAAAGTTTTCATTTTTCAACAATCATAAGTTAATTACATACCTAGCGAAGACTTATTTTGCAAAATGATTCCTCACGGAGTCGGTTGGCTACTAGTGGCACCTGTGATGCTCGATTCCTTCAAACAAGGTAATGCCACCTATAAATGCATGAAATTCATTTTATTATTATTTGATAGTAATATTTTTGAGAGAGAAAAAGAAAGGGAAAAAATGAAAGCGAATAATTGTAACATTACCTTTCTGGTGAGGAGAGTTGGTTTGGTTATAATTAGGAGGTATCAAAATAAGGAAAATGTAGGGGAAATTTTGTTCAACAACTATCGAATATAATGGCATCAAGGGAATGTTTATTATTGACTATCCATACCTTTTCCACAAACAACTGTCGAATAGTGGCATTAAGGTCGCCTTCCCAACGCTCGACACATTCACCTTCAGTTGATTCTACTCCCTTCAGCATAGGTGTATTTAACTCTCCCTCACAGAAAATTTGCAACTGTGGACACTGTTTCATGAGTACTTTTTCCAAGGAAGGGAACCCAAAGGTACAATTCCCCGAGCAGAACCTTGAAAGGCTTGGAAGACTGTCAAGTTCTAAAGTCTTCAATTTGATGAAAACAACTTCATCCACAACAACATCACTTGTAGAAGCTATGACTTCTTTCATCATTTGGCAATCAGTAACACTCATTGTTTCCAATAACATCATGCTTTTAGCCGTTTGGAGTGTTACTAAATTCTTAAGCCCATTACATGTTGATACTTGTAGAGTTGTCAAATTTTTGAAAGACACCGAGGATGGTACTAAAATATTCTCTAGTTTACATCCATGAACTTCCAGAATGCTCAAGTTGCTGAAACATTGTCCTAGTGGGATTTCTTCTTTCCAGAGACATGTAAGCTCAGGGAGTTCAAATAGCCATAACTCTTTCAACCGAGCAAGTGCTCCTTCAAATGGAAATAAATCCTTAAAGAAAGAGTCATACACTTGAAGGGTTTCAAGATTTGGCAACAAGTACTGAATGAAACAATCTAGGGGACTAAAAACATTCTCAGTGAAGCCTACGAGCGCAAGCCATATTAGTTTGGGAAAATATTTTGCACGAAGCTGTCTATGCCAATCCTTTGCAATGCCATTCTCGCCCAACCATAACCTTTCTAAATTGGGGAATGTATGCTGAGAAATCAACAAATATGTTAACAAAATTAAAGCAATTAAGGAATTTGAATTGTCAACATCATCCCACTATAAGAATAAGATACAGATAATCTATATAGGTAGATTCATACCTCGCTGACCCAAAACAAGGGATGTTGTTGAAATGTGATTTCAATTTGCCTCTCTCCTTGGCTTTCCAAAAAGCTGATCAGTTTCTCATTTTCACCAAATGTCTCCGCTAGTTTGTTGCATCCGGTCACCCTTAATTCTTGTAATAAAGGCCATTCTGTAGTATGGATGTTGGAGTAGAAACACTTCAATTTGGGTAGCTTTTCAAGACGTAGGACCGTCATCTTAGGAAATACAAACTTGGCGGTTGAATTTGATGCATCACTGGAATTGACTTCATGACTGGGTCCGACTATTTGTTCTAATGAATCACAGTTTAGTATGGGCATCTCTTCTAGTTTCTTAAGTCTTTCCATCATCTTTAAGGGGAAAATGTGAAAAAGTCTTTCACAATCTTGAACCAAGAAAAAGTTCAATTCACAAAATGAGTCAACAATGATTTTTTCTTTACCCCATATCTTTTGCCACTTCCCCATGCCTGTGATTCTCAAATCTTTTAAGCTAGGGAATGCCACCTACACAATTTATTTCATTTGTATTAGTATTTGTTATACTAATTAAACCAATTAATATACCAAAACAAATAGCTAGGATCGATGAAAAGTAGTAGCAACAATTACAAATCTTAAAACCAAAAACTATTACTATAAGAAAATGTAAAAAAATCACCTTTTCACTGAACAGGGATAGATCATCAAGATTCAAACTGTTTCCTTCTTCTTGTTGGGCAATCTGAGGTTGATAATCTCCAATGAGATAATCGGCAGAGATGAAAGTATTAAACAGATGACAGTCCCATATCCAGAGATTTATCAGTAAGGGGAAAAGTACAGTGCCATTTCCATAGCAGAATCTCGCAAGCTTTGGAAGCTTTGCCAACCCCAATGTTTCCAGATTAGGGAACAACGTTTTGGCGGCCATCCCTTGTTTTTCTTCTAATGATCTTTCCAAGTAGATTACTTCTTCCACATTTTTACAATCACTAATGTCAAGTACATTGAGTTGCACAAATTTTTCTACCATATTTGATAGGAACAGATATTTCAAATTGTGGCAACCCTCCACAATAAAGATCTTCAAATTCTGTACATTGCAAGACATCACTTCTTGTTCATCTGGCCATACTTTTTGAAAGTCAAGTGAGGTCAATTTCAAGAACTCCAAGTTGGGGCACGAAACCTGCAAAGATCAATCCACAATTTGATGCTATTTACAGAGCATGCAATTCTACGAATGAACGACAAGGAAGAAATTCATCAACAGTGATGATGATGAAACCAAAGCTCCTAAATAAAAACTCATGGTGATTATTCTATACAGGATCACTAATTAATGAATCTCCTTCCAATAACTTTTCTGGGTAAATATTGCAATAGGAAAAATGCAAATGTTGTATGTAAATTTACAAAGTTGCAGCATGAGTGCATGACCACTTGATAATAATTTTATAATATTATATCTATTTTACTTTGCCTGGCGTTTTTATCTATATATGAATTTTATCTTTTGATTTTGATTTTGAGAAGAATAATAGCTTTATTTCGAAATACTATATACTTGAATTTTCATATTATCAGGACCGAAGGCCTGTAAATAAAACACTACAACTCCGGAATGAAAAAATTAGTTTAAATGTGGAGAAGCTTAATAATTATATCCAGAAACAGAATAGAAACGGACCTTGTCATTGAAAAAGGGTGCATTCACTCCTTGGATCCTCTCCATATTCTGCTTTCTTGGAGAAGCTGAAGTGAATTCAAACATCTTGGGACAGTCAACTACAGTAACTCCTTCCAAAGAAGGACAATCTATTGTACTGCTTCCAAGAAATAAACTTGTCAAGCTTGAACATGATTCAAGAGTTATGAATTGCAGTCTTGGTAACATGATTCTAGATACTGTTGTGCCCTTTGCCCCATCATTTCTGATAAATTGCTCCAACATTGGGCAATTTTTAACTGTAATGTTATTGAGTTGCACCAGGCTCAAGGCCATCGAACAACTAAATATGTATGTCAAGCTATCACAGTCATGAACTTCCAAAATTTGAAGATTTTTGAAATTTATACTTTCTTGAAGATTCTCCTTCCAAATCTCTATTGACTTGGAAAAGTCTGACAGCAGCAGATGCATCACTCCATGGTATCCAACCTACAAACCAAATTCCGATTATCTATCTATCTTGAGATTAGTGGCAAAGACAGAATTTGAGTTAATGGGTCAACATATATTAGTATTATTTCCTTTAAGTAAATTACCAATAAATCTACCAATAAGTTCTTTATATATATATTGTTTACAAAAGAATTAAGGAAATGTTTATAATTGATACTGCAATATACCTTTTCCACAAACAACTGTCGAATTAAGGTCGCCTTCCCAACGTTCGACACATTCACCATCACCTTCAGTTGATTCTACTCCCTTTAGCATAGGTGTGCTTAACTCTCCTTCACAGAAAATTTCCAATTGTCGACACTGTTTAATTATTAACTTTTCCAAGGAAGGGAACCCAAAGGTGTAATTCCCTGAGCAGAACCTTGAAAGGCTTGGAAGACTGTCAAGTTCTAAAGTCTTCAGTTTGGAGAAAACAACTTCATCCACAACAACATCACTTGTAGAAGCTATGACTTCTTTCATCATTTGGCAATCAGTAACACTCATTGTTTCCAATAACATCATGCTTTTAGCCGTTTGGAGTGTTACTAAATTCTGAAGCCCATGACATGTTGATACTTTTAGAGTCGTCAAATTTTTGAAAGACACAGAGGATGGTACTAAAATATTCTCTAGTTTAACACATCCATGAACTCCTAGAATGCCCAAGTTGCTGAAACTTTGTCCCAATGGAATTTCTTCTTTCCAGAGACATGTAAGCTCAGGGAGTCCAAATAACTGTAAGTCTTTTAACCGAGCAAGCGTTCCTACGACTGCATGTTCTTGGCCACCTCCAATCCCAACTCCTTCACATGATGGAAATATTTCCTTAAAGAAAGAGTCATACAGTACAAGCCTTTCAAGATTTGGTAACAAGTGAATGAAACAATCTGGGAGGGTAAAAACATTCTCGGGGAATCTTCCGACAGCAAGGCAAATTAGTTTGGGAAAATATTTTGCTAGAAGCTGCCTGTACCATTTCTTTAAAATGCCATTCTCACCCAACGATAACCATTCTAAATTGGGAAATGTTTCCTGAAAAATCAACAAAATTGAATAAAAAAATTAAATTGTCAACATCATCCCAATAAAAAATGGGTGTATTAGCCTTTTTGCCCCTAAACTATTGCGTCAAGGATGTTTTGCCACCTAAATTTCAAATCAGTGCATTTTGTCTCCTAAACTACCAAAATCAGGACAATTTGTCCTTGAACTTCCCAAAGTCAAGACATTTTACCCCCTGATGGAGGGGGCAAACTATCCTAAATTTTAAAAGTTTAGGGGACAATTTGTCTCGATTTTAATTTAGGGGGCAAATTGTCCTTAGCCCCATAATTCAGGGAGCAAAAAGACTAATAAGCCAATAAAAATGTTGGTAAAGGGTAATCTCAACCCATGTTTATATTTATAGGAAGGCTCATACCTCATTGACCCAAAACAGGGGTTGTAGTTGAGCAGAGATTTCAGTTTGCCTATCCAAAAAACTCAGAGTCTCTGCTACTTTGTCGCATTCAGCCACCATTAATCTTTGTAATAAAGGCCATTCTGTAGTATGGGTGTTGGAGTAGAAAGACTTCAATTTCGGTAGCTTTTCAAGATGTAGGACCGTCATTTTAGGAAATACAAACTTGGTGGTTGATTTTGATGCATCACTGGAATTGACTTCATGATCAGGTCCGACTATTTCTTCTAATGAATCACAGCTTAGTATGTGCATCTCTTCTAGTTTCTTGAGTCTTTCCACCATATTTAAGGGGAAAATGTTCACAAGTCTTTCACAATCTTGAGCCCAGAAAAAGTTCAATTCACAAAACGAATCAACAATGACTTTGTCTTTGTCCCATATCTTTTGCCACTTCCCCGAGCCTGTGATTCTCAAATCTTTTAAGCTAGGGAATGCCACCTACACAATTTATTTCATTTGTATTAGTATTTGTTACACTAATTAAACCAATTAATTGTCCTTGGGTCCATAATTTAGGGGGCAAAAAGGATAATAAGCCAAAAACAAATCACCTTTTCACTGAAGAGGGATAGATCATCAAGATTCAAATTGTTTCCTTCTTCTTGTTGGGCCATATGAGGATGACAATCTCCAACGAGATAATTAGCAGAGATGAAAGTATTAAACAAAGGACAGTCCCATATCCAGAGATATGTCAGTAAGGGGAAAACAGAGTCATTTCCATAGCAGAATCTCACAAGCTTTGGAAGCTTTGCCAACCCCAATGTTTGTAGATTAGGGAACAACGATTCGGCCATCCCTTCTTTTTCTAATGATCTTTCCAAGTAGATTACTTCTTCCACATTCTTGCAATCACTCAGCTCAAGATAATTGAGTTGCACAAAATTTTCTACCATATTGGATAGAAACAGATATTTCAAATTGTGACAACCCTCCACAAATAAGGTCTTCAAATTCCGGACATTGCAAGACGTTACTTCTTGCTCATCGGGCCATACCTTTTGAAAGTTAAGTGAGGACAATTTCAAGTACTCCAAGTTGGGGAACGAAACCTGCAGAGATCAATCCACATCGCTTGAACAATGTGATGCTACTTGTATGCAATTATGTAAATGATCGCCAAGAAATTCATGAATATTGATGATATATATATATACTACATATGATTTGAAACACCCAATAAAATTACTAAACATCCCTTTTGAGGATCAATGAGGAGGCTCTATTTGAACTTTTTTTTGTCATTTTCTGTCTTTTCTCATTTGCCAAATTACTAAGAAGACCCTAGGTTAGTTTCTAGGCAATTCTTGCCCTTGAGCCCTTTTTTGTGATTATTCGTTTCCTTTCACACAATAAATCTATATACTATATAAGTCTAAACTTCAAAACCATTAACCTGAAATATCTAAAATAACCTTTTTAATTCTAAAAGTTTAGTATTCATTTAAAGAGTAAACATGTATTTATCAAATTAAACATTTATGGTTCAATATGTAATTTTATTTATCAATTAAATTAAATATATTATTATATTAAAATTTATAATTTCTTTTACCGCACCCTTATTTCAATTAATTTTTAATTCCTATGTAATATATATATAATAACTAAAATAATTACATTAATTAAATGTAATACTATAATAACTTAAATACTTACATTAATTAAATTCTTAGGTATTTTTTTTAATTCAAATTCGTAGGCATTTTGTGCAAACGTAATGA
>AWUE01013412.1:0-53450 GCA_001974825.2 Corchorus olitorius
ACCTGATCTGAACCTGATAACTCGTCCAATCCGACATAACCCGATTTGACCAAAAAAAGTAAACGACTCAAACCCGTCCTATTCAGACACGACAAACCCGTATATGCAGTTTGCTAAACTTCACCAGTAGTTAAAATATTCAAGGTTGATCCAATTGACCTAAATCTAGGCCCGAAAAATCCAAAACCTGAATGACCCAAGGTCAAAACTCGAATCCGCCTGACCCAAGACCTAGTAGACCTGACCCTAGATGAGCCGAAACTCGAATGACTCGAGAAAATTACCTGACTCATTTGACTTAGAACCAGATTTAAACTACCAATACACACTACAAAAATAGAAAACAAAGTCAATCACAAAAATTAGATTTTAAATAAATTTTTAACTTAATTTGTTAAAAAAATTTAAATAGTTAATGATTAGCCAACTTATTTTAACTTTTAAACTTGATAATAATACTTTTATTAGTTTATATAATAATTGAAATGGATCCATAACTACCAAAAAAATCTCCAATATTTTAAAAGTAAAATGATAAAAATAAAATATTTATTAAAAATATTCAATTTAATCGAATAAATATAGAGTTTTTAGTAGAATTAATTGTAAAAAGTTTATTTCTAAAAATATTGTAAGAGAATATATTCTAAAAATTCTAATATATCTAAGTTTTTTTTAAATTAAAATAGTAAAATGATAACAACAAAATAGTTATAAGGATATTAGATTTAATTAAATAAAAATAGAGTTTTTAGTTGAGTAAAACTATAAAAGTATATTTAAAATTTTCTAATACATCTAAGTTTTTTTTAATTAAAATAGTAAAATGGTAAAAATGACATAGTTATAAGAATGTTAGATTTTTTTAATTATACAACAAGTTTTTATCAAGCAAAAAATTAATTATAAGTCAAATAAAATAATTGCACATTAGGGAAATAATAAAGTTTAATCATAATACATTATTATAAACTATCAAATAGTAAGATGTCAATCATAATAACTTTATAAATTAAAATGGTAAAAATAAAATAATTATAAAATATTGAATTTAATTAAATGAAAATAGAGTTTTTAGTAGAATAAAACTCTATATTTTGAAAAAAATAGTACAATGGTAAAAATAAAGTAATTATAAAGATATTAAATTTAATTGAATAAAAATAGAGTTTTTAGTAGAATAAAACTATAATAGTTAAGTAATGGCATTTAAGAAATATGTTTGAAAAATAATGATATAATGGTCGATTCAATTAGGAAAATAAGGGTATAATAGTCAATTCAAAAGTTTTACAAAACTTGTATAGATAATAATTAATCACGGTTAATTGTTTAAATATGGTCTTAATGTGTGTGAAAATGTTCAAATAAGGGCTCATTCTTTTAATTTGCTCAAATAGGATCCTAACGAGTATGCTCAAATGCTCAAATAAGGGTCCATACTTTTAATTTGGTCAAATAGGATCCTAACATTGTGAAAATGCTGAAATAAGGCCCGATGTTAGTTGAAAATTAGGTGTTGGATGCAGACACCAGGGTCTTATTTGAGCATTTTCAGTTGCAAACATTAGAGCCCTATTTAACCAGATTAAAAATATGAGCCCTTATTTGAGCATTTTCACATATATTAGGGCCATATTTAACCAAATTAAAAGAATGGGCTTTTATTTGAGTATTTTCGCATACGCTAGGACCCTGGTACACCTATGAGATTTGAATGAAATCTTCACCAGAATAAGATCATCTCGTTGAAAACCTAATCCACTCATTACACGTAAACCCCTATATAAGAGATAATGTGGAATCTCGAGATGTAATATATATCAATTTAACTTTCCATATCACAGCAAGCCAAACGAAACAAATCTGAAATTGATCTGCATATTTGCAAACAGATGATACCAAATATGTTGAAGAAAGCAACCTTATTTAACACTCTAAGCAGCATATGCATATATTACTTATTGTTTCTACTGCTTAATGGTGTGGGCGGAGGAGGCAGTATGTAGGGAGAAAGCTTTGACGCTTCATGCAAATTTCTTCTGTTCTTCTCATGTACCTTGTTGATGTATGCAGCAAACATGCCATTGCTATCGCTATCGCTATTGCTTTTCTCTTCACCAAGCATAAGAGATTCATTTCCTCCGCCTGGCTGCTGCATCACGAATGAGATAGCCTTGGATCTGCTCAGTATCTTTTCCGACCTTTGGCTCCCACAAAACCCAGCCCGCGCCACTTCATCGGTGACCATATCAGAATTACCTGTTGCCTCTAAGTTTTTGGTTGCTCCAAGACTCATCTTGGCAATTGAGAAAGATGAAAGCTTAATGATGTTCACCACCATCATCATTGATTTCTCACAGAGGGACTTGTCATTTCTATTTCTGTCTGCAACCATCTTACCTTTAAACTTTCAATGCCTCAATGCCAAATTCTTCACAATTACACAACCAAAACTCCAGAAACAACTATATATAAGTGGCTCAAAATGAGCTATATGGTGAAGTGAGTGTATAAACAAAGCCTTCAGAAACGTGTTTATTATATAGCAGATTTTGAAAGAATATATACCAACAGATTCATTACGTGGATTCTTCTAACTTTCTCTAGTGGCCAGTCCAGGACAATATATAAGTCCCTTTCTAAGAGGCTCTTGAGCTGGTAGGGTAACTATAGGGGAGTCTCGTACGAATCTCCCATCTCAACCTATTTAAAATACAGCATTTGGCATTCACATTGCATAATATATCTCATTAAATCTTTCATCTACATCACTCAATTACATATGTAATTCACATGAAAGATTTGTTATGATTCTAAATTGACACCAACCATTTATAAGACACAAGACAAGGTAGCTAAGCATGGCACTCAAGATAAGTACAAAGTAATGTGCTGTCTACAAGCAACCTTTCTCAATAGCAGAATATAGCATCTTGTTTCTTTTCAAGTGAATGTAAAGTTGGAAGAAGATTCTTATTTAAGCTGCTTTCCACTTTCCATTTTCTGAATGTTTCTTTTTATTATCTTAACTAGTGGTACTACTTTTAACATCTTTTGGAGTCACCTTCATCACACCCAAGGAATTTCAAGACATAATCTGCTCTCTCAGAAGCCCGGTATTTGGTTCTTCATAGGTTTGAATTCACAACTTGATATTTGTAAGGGTTTTCAAGTAACTCTACACAAGGAGTCTAAACATGGTTTGACTGTATTCTACACGGTGGATAAACTAGAAATCAAACAAAGTCTAGAGCTGGCAAATCACTCGTGTGGATGGAACTGACTTTTGGCCAGAAGAACTTCCATTGGCGTTCTTGCACAAATCTCTAATAATTTAAAATATACAACCAACTAAAATTTCTGTCACATACATACCTAAGACTTTTTTGGCACAAAATACAGAGTGATGGATTCAGCTAAGAAACAAAGCAAGGAGATGAATCATAATTGGATAGGCTTCCAAAGTTCGTTATGTAAATTGATGGGGCTAAGAACATCTTGAATCTTCTATATCTTAGCATAATTTTATAAGCAAAGAAAATAGGAAGTCTAGAATACCAATCAAACAAAAGTATAGGTATTTATTAAGATAAGCACTTATATTTCTTATTTCTTCACTGTAAACATGAAATTTACAACTGGAGTGGAGATGTATATTTTCTTCTAATTCATTTAGAAGAGAGCCAAGGATTAGGAGCCACATAAGTATAACCCTGAAAATGTTCACCTGCTGTTGGTGTTGAGGCTGGTGAGTCGTCTGCAGGCATTGTTGTCCAGCACTTGTCAAAGTTGGCTATACACTCCTTTCCATTCACATCTGGTTTGAACTTAGGCTGTATTTCTCTAGCTTCTAGTTTCTTCCAGTTTATTGATTGAAACCATTTATGTTTCTTTATTTCATCCCCATCGCTAGGCCCACTGCCCAACCTTCTTGATGGTTCTTTCTGCAACAACTGCAATATGTGAAGGAGATTTGGTATCATTTACAACCATGCAGAGTAAAATAACTATCACTTACAACTATATATCTGCATACCCCTTTGAGTAAAGAGTGAGCTTCAGTACTAAGGAATGGTGGAAGTTTGATTTTCTCTTGGATAATTCTTTGCTGAAGCTTTTGCCTACTTGGATGTGTGAAAGGAGGCTGAAGGGAGTCGAAACATATAAGAGTTAGGAAAAAGAATGTCCAAATATGGAAAAATGCTTCTAAAATCGCTTAAATAATGATGACGACATATAGAAAAATGCAATTGAATCAAGCCTGAGATGGGAAACAAACAGTCTGTCAATGCTCCTATTCCAAACTCCTACGCTTGAAGTTTGAACTTGTAACTTCATTTATTGAAGAATTCTGTATGTTTACCTGCCCCGTTAGCATTTCATACAACAGTATCCCAATACTCCACCAATCTGCATCTTTATTATGACCTTTGGACTGTAATATTTCCGGAGCCATGTACTCTGTGGTCCCACACATTGAATTTGATCTACTTGATTCATCAATTTCCTTGGCCAGTCCAAAATCAGTGAGCATAACCTGAGACACACAGACAGATGATGCATTGGGAAGATGCAGTCAACAAAAAGAATAAGAGCAATTGAGCGTATATTTGACTTTCAAGCATACTATTACTGAAACCAAATTTGATTGTAGGAGTAGGAGCAATTGGAGCAAGGCTTTTACATGGCCATCGACATCCACGAGAATATTTTCAGGTTTAAGATCTCGATGCACGATCCCGCAGGTGTGAAGATGGGAAACAGCAGAAACAATCTCAGCAGTATAAAACCTTGCCTGATCCTCACTACTCAAGGCATAAACAAAACCCAAATTAATAAATAAAGAAGCGAGTACAGACAAGTCCTCAATCTGAAGCACAACATATTACCTGAATATCCCCTGGCGGTACAAGTGAAAAAAGAGGTGGCCTCCATTTACAAAATCCAGGATCAAATAAAGCTTAGACTTTGTCTGCAAATTCAAAGGAAAATTAAACAACAGTGACCATTGACATAGAGTAAACACATTTGTGATTTGTATGAAAGTGAAGGAACAAAGTTCAGAATCCTAAATTCCTCTACAAAATGGTTTAAAACAAACAAAATGCTCTCAGTTCCCCCAGCAAGGCATCTTTACTTAGTAGTAGATATGAGGCTTAAGTCTAAATTCCAAAGATGAGAAGAATATAAATATTTGACATCCAAAAACTTAAAACTGAAGCAAAATAAGGGTAAAATGGCCAAAAATATATAACAATAGAAGCAAATGGAAGTAACTAAAAAGAAAGAATATTGAATATTGAACCTGGAAAGAGTATCTAAGCTGAACAATAAAGGGGTGGACAACTTTAGTAAGGATATCTCTCTCAGCTTTCATGTAATCCACATGCTTCTTTTTAATGATGGTATCTTTCCTCATAACTTTCATAGCAAAAATCCCATCACCTTCAACATCACCCTTTTGCCTCACTTGAAAAACTTTCCCAAAAGCTCCTTTTCCAACCACTCTCATAATCTCGAAATCCTCAGGCCCAATCTTCTTCCTTGTTTCGTCTTCGTCATCGTCTTCTTCACCTTCAGTTTCTTGGATTTCATCTTCATGGATGTCTGGGAAAGGGAGGGAAGAAGAGGGGGCATAACGAGGAGAGGGGCCCACATAAGAGTGGGACCTGGTGTGGATGACTGGAGGTTCCCCCCCTGGGAAAGCAGGGGAGGAGGGCGGTGATTGGCCGGAAAAGTGAGGAGTTAAAGGGCCAAAAACCTCAGAAAAGTCTAACTCAGAAGGGCAAGTAGGAAGGCTTATGGTGAGCTTCTTGAGGTTGTTAGTTGCTAAAAGGGATTGAAGGTTTTTCTTTTGAGTTGAGGATTTCATGTTTCTTCTTTCTTAATCATATAATCAGGAAAACAAGGCAAGGCTGTGAACAAAAAACAGATTACATTTTAACAATAGAGGTATGGAATGGAAAGGAAAGGAAAGCAGCGGATTGAAGATAAATTTAAATGACAAAATGAAGAAGAAGATGTTAATGAAGAATTACTGAAGATCTAAGACAGAATTACAGAAATACTACTCATCAAATATCGAAAGAGGTTGGCTTGGCTGGCTATTATTGTGGAGATTTTATGATTTAACCCAACGCGCTCCTCTCCCCGTGAGAATCACTCGCCGCCATAGTTGAACTTGAATTCTTGACTTGTTTCATTTATGATTCTATGTTTTAGACTTCTAATAGGTTTTTTACCTCGTAGGAAATGGTTTTACAGTTGAGTTTATTAATTTTAAATAAGCCAAGAGAGCGAATCTTAAATTAAATTAAAAAATATAAGTTTTTTTTTATCCCTCATAATCTTTTATTGAATATATGTTAGTATAAAATGTAAATATATGCAGTAATCTTTTGTAAAGCAACTTGAAGTAATCAATCCATCTTGATCTTGTACTTATAGAACAACTGGAAACAACTTCAAGTATATTTTCCCAATTCACAATCTAAACTTACAATTCCGTATACCAAGAATTTTACCCAAAAAAAAAATTAAAAATAAAAATAAAATAAAAATGGAATGTGATGTGAGACCACTCGAAATTCATCTCTAACACAAAGATACAACAACCCATCCTCAATCCTCATCCTCTCCCTAATCTAAAAGAAATGCCAACACTCACCTCAAAAACAGGTGGAAAATTGACAAATGAAGAATGAATAATAAAACAGCAAATACAGGATCGAGTAAAGTAATGAATTCATTTTGCTAATAAACAAGATGAGGCCTCCGCAAAACAGCCCCTACAATAACTATAACTCTTTCCACTATGATACACCTACCATATTCAACTCATGTGGCTTTAACGCTCCCTGAACTATCTCTTGAACTGTTCGATTACGACGACAAACATCAGATAACTCTTCCACTGGAGCCATCAATGCATTCACATCTGCCCCTGAGGCTGCATCCGACAACGCTTGCAAAAATCTTGACCGTTCCACCTCCTTCACAGCAGTCAATGGGATCAATGAAACACTTTCCCTCGCCCACTCCAAAGCTTGCATCCCATATGCTCGAGTTAATGCTAGAAGTGCATATGTTACCTGGAGTATCCATGAATCATGCATGAAAGATATTTTAGGCAACAAGTTTTTATGACTAAAATCTACTCATCATTCGTGTATATCATTGTCAATGTGCATAAAAGCTCTGCAATATAATATATAGTAAGAGCTACCGTTTCTAATCGGGAACTTGGAAGCGCTCCTGTTAGGGCTGCCACCAACACTCTGGTAATGGTTGCACCTCGTGGAATAACCACATTATCCCTAATTGATAAAAATTGTTCTCCCTTGCTAGATTTTGCAAGGTCAAAAATATCAGACAAGAAAGTCAAAACGGAATTGGAAGCTTCCCTGAAAATAAAAAGGGACACAATGAGCTTCTCAAACATGTCTTAACAAAAATGAAAAATTATAGTAATCAATTGTGAATGTCAATCTCATTTTAAGAAATTCCAATATAATGCATTCTTTCATTCTTTGTACATCTCGCAACCCCATTTATCATTTTTCCCAGTAAACATTTTAAAATGTCCTTTTTATTTCATCAGAATAAAAATTAAAAAAATAAAATGAATCCAAAGTCTTTAATGTTTGAAGAAGGTTCAAAAATCAAAGCAAATAAGGCTATCTACATGTCAGCAGCAAGTGTCATACAAGAAGGTTGAGCTACTCCAGGCATACACATACAAATCCACACCCAAACCCACAACAAACAAGCTCATGCTATAGATTCAGGCAGCAAGAAAGAATGAGCCTATACCTGTGTTGTACCGTGATCCCAATCACTGAGCAATCTACTAAGGCTGGAAATACAGCAGAAGGAATAAATAATTGAGGACAATACCGAATGCACCTTGATGCCAATAGAAAACAGTCATCAGCTATGTCTGGTCTCGTAGTGAATTCCTGCCATAATAAAATATCTATAAGTTGACCAATTTGTGAATTTATTTAAATAAGAGAAAAATACAACAGACATAGAAACCATACCTTAATATTTGTAAGAAGACATGTTGTACGTGTGAAGAGAGCTTCAATCATATTTTTTAGGTAGCTTGCACAAGCAGGGTCAGAGCCAAATATCTGCAGTGTAAGTTGATCCGACTACTCAACATTTTAATCAAAATGAAGACAAAAAGTTAAACTAGAAATATTATACGAGGACATACCTTTATAACTTCACTAGATAAATAAAGGAAACATGGCTGGTGGTGTTGTTGATACAGGCCTTGTATTTCTTCAAGCATTGCTCCGATTGTGATTCCCATAAGCCTTCCAGAAGTCCTCACCTGGTAAAGAACAGTTTGAGATCATTGCTGCTGCCTGGTAATGCTGATTGTTTTCACAGAAGTAACTGCTAAAAATCATTCACTTTCTCCTAAGGTTATGGGAATAAACCCAAGAGCAGACACGATCCAAGGATTTGATTAATAGCCTGTAATGTACATAAAGCTCTAGAGACGCACTAAAGCCTCTAGGGAAAAGTGATGGCTCATCAAGAATACACATGAGTAACAGAATTATAGCAACTAACCCACAAAGCAAGGACTAGAATTCAACATGACCTAGCCTTCAAGAAATTATAATACAATTACTATAACAACTTCTTTCCAGATCCATTGAGATACAATCCTCTAGAGGTACACATGTTATAAGTGGGATAGCT
Source organism: Corchorus olitorius (assembly GCA_001974825.2). Taxonomy (NCBI): domain Eukaryota; kingdom Viridiplantae; phylum Streptophyta; class Magnoliopsida; order Malvales; family Malvaceae; genus Corchorus; species Corchorus olitorius. The sequence goes on from AWUE01013412.1 coordinate 8,722, forward strand.
AGGTTGGCACACCCATCCAAACAAGGAAAAAAGCAGATAATGCATTTTAGAGAAGTAAAACCATAAAAATATCACATCGAATAGATACAATTCACTTGAAAATTAGGAACTCATTAGTTGAAGTACAATGGAAGAGGCATGCCACATTCCCTGATCAAACAAACTGATTCAACAATCAGATACTAGGAATACAATGATATTATTAAGAAATCTGATTTGAATGTAAAATCTTTGAAATTAACATTAGAGCTATAATTTATTCATGCAATAGCTGCAGTCAGAGAAGTGAGGGATAACATGCGTGTCTATTGGAGAATGCCAAATACGTATCTAAAATATGCAGAGAGGATGTTAAGTGACAGTGAAACTTCTAAATTTATAATTATTAAACATCCATTTTCTCTTAGCCCACTAAGAAATACAAAAATAGCACAGCAGACTCACAGCATATTTGCAAGCACGGCAAAGAGACTCCATTGTTCGCATGTCCCAAGCACGACTGCATCAGAAACATTTAAAGCAAAAATCAGGTAAAATCAGAAATCAAGGACACTGACATGGGAAGGACCTACTGTTCAATACTTACAGATCAAATATGGCTTTGAATATTGGCCAAAGCCTGTGAATTGCATCAGCGACCGCTCCAGGATGATTTACATACCTAGAATGGTTATTAGTTGCATGCTTAAAAAAACCTCACTAAACCAACAGAAACAATGTAAGTAGAAAGGGGAGAGGGGTGCGAGTGCCGAGTGATAACATTTATCTCACCGAAAGATATATGCAAATCGATCAATGTGAACAGTTAATTCACGAGCATGTTTCTTCTCTAAAACTTCTGGACCTTGGTTGATAACTTCCTAATAATCATACCATAAAATGATTCACTGTCAACAAATATTAATATACATACTATGCTATTTAAGCTCACTGGAAACAAAATAACCTGTAAAGGAGTAACAACTGATGAGCAGAGTTCCTCCAAGGCATCCTTAGCAGGCTCTGGTGGAAGTTCAGTAATAACCATACTGACAAAAAGTTTAACAGACAGACATCAATCAAGTGGCCACGGTAAAAGTTTAAGTCACCATCAATATCTTAGCTGCTAAAGTTGCTGAGCAACAGACACACCTCAAAGCTTCTACTAAGTGCAAAGAGTCCTCAGCAGAGCCTTTAAAACTACCTTCCCCATTAACTGCTGTATAGTATATATGGAAAAGCTGTTTACAATAAGCACAAAGCTTTTTGCGGCAATCTGCATTAAACAGGAACAATTTGGGTTCAGAGTTTAAAATGCCGCATGAAGAATCATAAAGGAAATCATCTTCCCCATCTATGTATGAGAACACACATTATATGCACAAATTATAATGCAGACAGCAGGCTTCTTCCATGCTTTGTGTTCTTTTACTGCTTTATCCTCTTTCGGTGGGTATTCAGTTGTTTTTTCATATGGAAATGGGTCTAAACATAGTCACACACAATCTCACATCATGAGTTCACGAATCTCCAAACTCAATATAAAGTTCAAAAGACTTAAAGAGACAATGCAAATTTCAATAGCAATAACATCAATGGTTTGTTGCAAAGAAGTATCACATGCTATATCCAAGTACAACAACAATTATCTAGAACAGTAAATCTTCTATTACAAGCGTAACAACATTAGACATTCTTGTCATGGGATGTCAACAATCACATTCCAGAAGGTAGATAAAGCAACAAAATTATTAAAAGAGATATACCATACCATCACAGATGTGCCTAAATGCCAAAGCAGCAGCTGCTGCAGAATCTTCAGAGGTACGCATGCCACTCATGAGAATTTCAATCACCAGAGGCAACTTTGAAAAACCACTCGGTGCAGCATCAAGCCACTTAGAGTATGCTCCAATAATTAAGCAAACTGACATTTAGTACATACACACATCAGTCTTGATTAGTGAAAGATTAATCCAGACAACAGACTATAAATTTTAATATACTAAAAGAACTACTTTGCAATTTGTAGCAGAGCCTCTTCGTGGCAGGTCAGATGAAAGCAGGGATTTTTTTACTCAGAACATATCTACTTCTTTGTAAGAAATGTAGACAATCTCCACCCCATATTCAACTTCCCCAGTCTAAAGAGAGAAAGAAGATAACTTCAAACATTATGAAGTGATAAATTACCCGTTTGAAGAAGCTGAGGCTGATGAGGTAATTTCAAGAGCAGATCCATCACCTGTAAAAGCAACCACACCAAAAAATGTGTATTTTATGGACTGTAAAGTGACAGGCTTTCAAAACAGAAGTGCAAATAATTGACAGTAAAATCTAAAGATGCACAACTAGTGATTCTCAAGTTTGAACTTTCACGTAGAAAAATTCTCATTTAGACTGCCGATGAACTACAGAGCACATAATACTAGAAGAACTGCATAACTCATTCATTATACGTATGTTTATGTATTTATCATAGGTAAGTCACAATGAGAATTAATTACTAGTACAGATGCAAACGATAGAGGATAATGATAAGACCCAACCTAAGTAATGGCTTCTCACTTGCAATGACAATATGATATCTTGTGTTAACACAAAAATAGGTTATAAGAGGGATGCATTCATGTTTGATTAACAGAGAAAATAACATTCAAAAGGAATGTATTGATCATTCATACCTGAGGCATTACGTTTTCTTCAACAACTGAAACATAATTTGATATTGCCCGAATACAAAATAAAGCAGCCTCAGCTGGACGCCATTCACCATTTTCATGTCCACAGCAAGATACAGCCTTCGTAATCCAAAAACAGATGACTCAAATTAGCAATGGGACATTTCTAAAGGATCATAGCATCAGTAATAGAGTAAATATACAGCTCAAAATCTTCTAGAAAGGCCAATCAAACTTGTACAAACAGAACTAAACCTTGATTCTTCCACAGATTATTTATGGCCAATTTAAAGCAAGTTCCAGAAATATGCATATAGTTTATATCTCCAAGATTAATAACGGCCCGGAGCTAAGGAATGCCATGATTAAAAGTTTTCAAGCAATGTATTGATCCTCATTTAGGTTGTGTTTGGGGGTGGGATGGGAATTGGGATCAGATTATGGTTTCTCCAGTCACACTCTAAAAGCACTAAGATGGCCATTGAACCTTCATAAAAAAATCACCACCAGGCCACAAGATGCAATTGTGTTTTGCCAAAGTCATCAGATGACAGATCACATCCCATATAGCATTAAGAAAAACCTAGCTGGCTAGTATTGACTGGATATTCCTGAAAGCTTATTCTTTCCACTGGCAGTACAATGGTTAGATTCCCCTTTTTTTGGCCTGGCAGAAGCTACATTTGAAAACCTATCAACTTAGGTATACAAGCAGATGGACCAGCCAAACATCTACAGAGACATCCTCAAAATGTTCTAAGTCCCTCTCCAAAAATCACAGCATAACTTATTAAACAAGGGTTAGCTAAAAAAATACTAATTCAATAAGGAAAGTTGGTGAGGTGATGAAGCAAACACAACTCCTAGAAGCTACCTATGTAGTAATAGCATTCTTAACATGACAATGTCATGCACCTTTCTTTGGTTATTTGAAATTCTTCTATTAAAATCTTTATTAAGTGCTGCCATGCTGGTGGAGTTAAGAACAAAAGAAACAAACTTTATGTATGATGTGTACTGCACCAAACAAGTATCACATACCTCTACAAGCTTCACATATAGAATTTCCAATGTTGCAGCACCACCTAAAACTGATGCCGCATCAGTTAAGACATCCGCAACAGCTAGCAACATAACAGATCCATCAGGGTCTCATCAAAGCCAAAAGATATCTTCAAAAAAGGTAAAAAAGAAACAGAAAAGGAAAGAAACGAATCTAATGACTTTTTACACCAAAAGATAACTGCAATGAAACCATAGAAAGATGAGAAAATAATTTCACAATATGAGTAGAGATTAAGTGAAATATCAAGTCAGTACTCTAAGAAGTCGATAATGGCCTACTGGTTCCATTATAAGAAAAAATAAATATGTACAGAAAGATCAATCCTAGTCCTAGAATCAAACTATGTGTTGTTTTACTCCTTATTAGAAACTATGCACAAAACAAATGAAGAAATAATAATTTAGCAGATACAGAACTCATGAGGGATGGACAATTAAAAATATATCATGAAACAACAAACAAAATGATGTAATACACCTCAGTTGAAGTGAATAAAGAAAATATAACAACAAACAAACAAACAAAAAGTGAGCCATGAACTACGAGATGGAATGGAATGAAACTGAACCATGAACTACATCAGAGTTTAAACAACATAAGTTAGGTTAGTAACCAACAGCACCAGATCCCTAATGTATGCCAATATCCACAATATGGTGCTTAAATGTAATTTGCACACTCTAGTTCTTTGGAAGTACCAGCCCACGGCTTATCCATCTGCTGAAAATGTTACATTGAACAGGCAACTTAAAAATCTACAATTGGACATTTAATACCCATGCATCAAACATAAGGCAGACAAGCTAAAAACCATCGTGTCATGGAAATCAGAGCAGGAGGGACTCTTTAATGGTATCTCTTGACTGTTCTGTTTTGACCAGTCGCGACAACTTACTAAAGGAAAAGGAAATATGTTCGCATTAATAAATTTTTTCCACATGGACCCCTTACCTGCCAGAAATGGCCACTAATCTTTCAATTCAGATGCTCTGTACATGATTTTTCGTCTAATGTAGATGCTATACTTAACTAATTGAAACAAAACAATAAGAACCTTGATAAACAATCATATTTCACCTGATAATCAGCATAATCTTCAGTTAAGAGATACTCCCAATATCAACTCTTTAAATTATACAAGCACAAATCGTCCCCTCAAGGGAGCACATAATCATCATAAGTCAGCACCAACAACAGCTGATTGCTTGCATTCCAGAGGAAGTGTTGCAAATAATGTACCAGAATAGCTAGCTAGCAGTTGCTAAAGCAACATTCATTGGGAGCAATTATAAGAACGAAGTACCTATAGTTACAAACCAGAACTAAATGACAAATAAATATACACTTTGACCAGATGACGCTGTTATTTGTTCAGACACAAGATGAAGCTAGAATATAGACAATATGTGCTTAACGGAAGATACAAATTAAGCTTAAACAAAACCCCATAAACAGATTAATTCACTAGAAAGCAAAAGAGATAAATACTACAAAAGAATCAATCAAATCGAACTTCTTAAAAGGCTAAGATGTACATGGTATGCCAGAAACATTAAGTTAGTTGATAAACAGATTTTTATAAGAACATAAAGCATCCATCAATAAATAAACAAAAGAGGAAGGAAAGTCAACAGGAAGAGCAAAGCACACCAGAAAGTAATCAATTAAATGTTACTATGCCCTTTCCAGGACCTAAACTTACAGTCACAAATATCAATTAATTTATGGGAACATCCTATTTCTGAAATCAGTCAAAATCATGAAAAGTTACAAGGCTTAATATTAGATTGGTGCTTAGACTTCTGCCTCCTACAATCCCATTAGTATGTACATTCATCCACTGGATTAGACATGGCCCGGTGGATAGTGGTCTACATTGGGAATATACTCATCATGGAATACAATAATTAGCTCCGAGCTGCCTTCACATGTCTTCTAGGTAACATAATAGTAGGAAAAAAAAAAAAAAGAAGAAAGAAATATCCAAGAAAATAAAAATACCAAATGAAATTGTGAAGGTGCTATATGTCTATTGTAAGATTTTAGAAAAACTATTTTGATATTTGTTTAACTGTTGGTATATAAAGAAGCAAAGTAAAATTCAGTCATATAGATGCAGACATACAGATAGGCTTTCCAACATATGAGTGTGCACATTATTACAAGCACATGCACATGCCATACACTCAATCTCATAATTAAAACTTTACATGTTAAGGATTAGGAAATTCTATGTCTACCACCCTGCATCAGTGTTAAATACAGCATCACACAGGGCTTTAAAAATTACAAGAAAAGCACCCTTAAAATCCCATGTTTGCCACAAGTGGAACCCAAAACCATCAATTGGCATGAGGGGTCGACTCTGCCACTTACGACGATGTTCACAACAAAAAGGTAACAGCCAACACAAAATAGAAAATCGTTACCATATCTAGTCTGTTTGAATTCCTTGAGATCCTCATATGAAAGTTCTTGATAGTCTTGGGGATATTGAACTCGGGAGCTAACCTGTGGAGAAAAATTGTGGCAACCCAAAGTCTTAGACAATATGAGAGTACAATTATAAAATAGATCATGTAGTCCATTCTTCAACGATCAATAAGTATATCTGCCAAAATATTTGTTAGCTATTCTCCCCTTGCAGAAAAGATAGATTTGTAACAATAAATAAACTTCATATCAAACATAAATTTCCATATATACTGTTTTACAAATACAGAAGGATATCAAAGCAAAGAGAAAAACCAAACAGCATGCAAGTGTTTCCCATTAAATAGCCATATCTATATCTAAATCTATATCTATACTATATATAAAAGTACGAATGTTGGGAAACTTTTAGATTGACAGCAGAAAGAAAATAAATTGTGGAGCTAGAAGCCTAGAAGAGTGAGTTAGTGATCCTATGCTTTTAGTTTTTGTCAAAATTTCATAGAGTCGTTATCAAAATTTCATTGGGAGGTTATCCTCCTTGTTTCTCTTCCAGCCGAATATAGTTTTCCTCCATCTTTTTCCTTTTTAGACTTCATAGAGAGCATATGTCACTACTTTCATCATATAAATATGATAACAGAGGATTGGCACCTCTGCTAAAACATTTAGAGTGTACTTGGTAGAATGGAAAGGGGGAGCATGGAAGTGGTTGGATGGAAAAGTGGAAAGAAAATGATTTTTTTACTAATGATTGGCAGGAGACAGAAGTTCTAGGAAAGGAAAGGGGAGATGAGCTTTTTTTTCCTCCTTATTCACAAGATTAAATCATTCCCAATTGGAAGTTATAGATCTTTCCAAAAAAAACAAGGGGGAAGATCATAGGAGAAACAAATGGGAAAGATGTGATCAAGTGCTGCATTCTTACAAGATTGTCTAATTTGTTTTAGGTTTACCATATTATCTTTATATTATGTAAGTACAATGGTAAAAGTAACATCATTTTCATTTTCTTCCTTTCATTTATCAACTCTACCAAGGAATCGATAGAAAGAAATAGCAGACCTATGGAAAGGAGAAAGAAGGGGGGGGGACCATAACTTCTATCGTTCCGCTCTCCAGTTCCTCTAATTTTCTAAAGCCTTAGATAATAAAAATAAAAGTAAAGATGACAGCGCCACCATTTCTATGTTCTTAAATAGAACATAGAGATATGACCTCTGTCTTGCAATTAGAGAACTTTGTAACTCTGTGTGTAATACACCTTGCTTCATTCATGCAAACATTAATTTAGCATCTAGCCACCTGAGCAAAACAAGGTCAGTAGCATCCTTGAGGTGCCTTTCACCATTTACTACAGCAGGGGCACTACAGGTTTTAACTAAAGAAAAGAAACTACCAAATATGAATGCCTAATAATGAATTATCAGACTCACCAAGGATACGAGAGCCTCATAGGATTGACAAAAAATTTGAAGCCTCCGATTTCTCTCAGCTTCAATGGATGCTTCATCACCAAATGAACTATTGGAATTCCTGGTACTCGAGGACAAAACAAATCAATAACAACTCATGAAGCTAGACAATGTTCCTCACATGGACTAACCTTTTTGTCAAGATAACCTGAAGACTGTGCCAAAAGTTAAACGTCATTGAAGCAATATCATATTCTGGAACAGAAGCAACTTCCAACAAGGCATTAACTATCATCATCGCTTCACTTGAACCTGAAAAGAATTTCATCAATCAAAAGGAAAGGGGTAAATCGCAAACAAATTCTTAATACCATTCATGGAAACAAGAGCAACTTGCATTCGATAAAAGCAATCTGTTGTTAGCAGTTGAAAACAGAAAACTTTTCGAAATTTGTTGAAATTAGGTACACAGTAATGTTATGTACCAGTTGCTATTAGTTCTACATATGAATCTCCCATATCTGCAAATAAACGAGCAATGGCTTTCACATCTTCCTCATCCTGAAAATCAAAGTAGAATGTAGGACTTAAAATATCAAAATGCAGAATTTTTTCAAATTTAAAATGTACCAACAATATCCACAAGAACCACTGTCTTGATATTCTGCCAGTGGAACAAAAATATTATGAAAATTTCTCTATGATTGGCCAACCTTTGGAAGGATCACAAAAAGAAAAAGAATATATCTATAAGAAAATTATTTAAAAAAAAAAAAACTATATCATCATTATCTTTATAGAGACCACTAAGTATGCCAAGATTATGCTTTAAACACATTTCTGTTTTCTTTGAAATACACGATACACTCATCCCAATTATACCATACTGCAGCCAATTTACAAAGTGAAACCTCTTCAATGCCACCAATAAATTCGAATTTACATAGTATCAATAAATTCACTCATATTTTCTCCCTGGTAGTTATGACTAAAGAATAAAAATATGAATATGGTAAAGATACTACACTAGATGGTCTGAATAATTATTTATCAACACTAAACAAATAATATTTGATGTCTCCAAGAGATAACGGATGTTTAAAGAAATTACAGATCAACATATACCGTTAATGAAGATTTCACTATAAACCAACCAAGACCTAAAATTTTGGCAGTGCACCCTCTACCCACCCCAAAGGGGAAAAATTACTAATCCACCACAAAGAGATTAATGTATCCCAAATTAGTATTCAAGAGTTTTCTATTATATCTCTCCACATTCATTCATTGCCCAAAATGATCTGAATATTGTACTTTGGGAAAGAGAAAGGGGTGTAGTGTTTACATTGTACAGAACTAAGGCCATACCTTTGAAGAATCTCTAAGTTGTGCCTGTAAACTCATAACTTGAGGCACAAGTACTTGAATTAATGGCATTTGTACAGAAACACCACCAGAGCTTCCTGATGCTGTGTAGTGTATCAATTCAGAAACAACTGCAAGAATATGGGAAATGATTAATAAAATGAATACCTAACAACAGCAGCAGCAGCAGCAACAACAACAAGAAGAATACCGTTAACAGAAGCCTCTGAAAGTATTTCAGAGTTTAAGCTTGAAAGAGCTGTTAGCACCAATGGGTGGGCTGCAAGCACAGACCCAGGGATCCTGAAACCAACGGAAGTTGAAATCAAGCCATGGATGACAGTAAATTTAAACTGAGCAAGGAGGGTTGTCATATAGTTATCTTCCTCAAAATTACAAACTGGAGGTGGTCAAAGACATTTATTTGTTTATTGATGTGTGTGTGTGTGTGTGTAATTCAAAAACAAAAAACATAATGGAATATGTATAAGCAACCAAAGGTTTACTAGATGTTAGCTCCATTCCATTTAACCAGTGAAATTCAAATTGACAAATGGTGATCAAGAATCGGCTCCCCACCCCGAACAATCCACCCAACTATCCATCCCCTTCCATTTGCGAATCAAATAAAATTTCCAGCATAGTATTGTCAACGAATATAAATATACAACTTAAAAAAAAAAGGACACATACCCATGCTTTAGCCGAAGCCAAGAAGCAAATGCCTCAAGAACCTGAAATTAATCATGTTGAAGTAACAAAAGAAGCCACTTAATCAACAAGCATAAGCAGTAACAAACATCAATTACAATGATTTTTAGCTTTTAGTGAAAAAATCTGAATGGAAACAGTAATTCTCAGGAACAGTAATTCCCAGGAACGAGATCTCTGTTAATAAGTCAACAAGCTAGAAGAGGTCTTCTTCCAGTGTTCAATATTAAACACATCTAAGAAAAGACATCTGTAACATCACACTACAGGCAACTAGGAAAGAGAATGGGCAACAATAATAGAGGCACTACTTTCTCTTCAGTTAGTAGCTGATTTAGATTTCAATCCGCACACGCAACTTGACCTCCACAGTGGAAAATGATGAAGTGGGAGAGAAAGGGTGTAGCCATATATGGTCTAACACTTTACTTTCTATAGGACAAACCAGCCATGCATTTGAAGTTGGCTTTTCAATAACGAAGCTACATTTTTTCTAATCTTTTAGCCTCATCTTCTGTTAAAAAGCAAAAGCCATAAGCAGCTCTCCCCTCCCACCCTATCATCTGAGCAGAAAAAGTTACATGCACGCAAGCCCATATGATGCTCCTCCTTCCTACTCACACTATCATCTAAAAAGCTACATCTGTGCAAGTATTAATGGATACTGAGATCATATATTATCATAAGACAGGAATTTTAAAAGTAAAAACTCAGTTTCACCTTAGTACACAATACCACAACAAAATGTTAGATGTACATGCCACGCAAGCACATAAACTGAAGACAGGAAAGTTCATAATAATTGTGTTGCAATATGCAGAGATCAAAGAGAGAAATTAATACTGAGTCCTATATCTCTTGAATTCTGGAAGTCTCTTTGCTGAATGTTTATTCCCATGTGGACTGTCTCAATTCCTTCCACCGGGGATTGAGTACGTCACCAAGGATCCCCAAGTCATTCAAATTTGACAGTGCCATGTAAGTTGGAGGAACAAGTTTAAGTGGGCAGTTAAGTTCATATCCATTATGAAAAAGGGTTACAAGTTAAGCTTGGCTCTCTCATTTCACATTGGTTCATCTTCTCTACAGTAGTTACTGTGAATTCAATTTCTGGTTACAATTTCTGTGATTTTTTGCTACCAACTCTGTATCATTCATTTTCATCATACCAGACAATATATAAAACTACAAACCTAGCAGTAACATAATAATAAAATCTCGCACCTGCTCTTTCAGTTCACTTATATTTAAGCAAGTTGTGAGTATATTAAGAACAGTTTCCATTTGTGAAGTGAGCTCTTTCTCAAAATGACGGCGTCGCTCAGGGCGAGCTGCTATCTTGTAGTTGAAAGTTTCCTGGTTGCAAACAAAATTAATCGTCAATGATATAAGCACCATCATAGTAGTTACGAGAAAAGTGATTTGGTCTAAAATTTATTCTCGTAGTTTTTACATGTTCTTCAAGAATTTTTATATCATATATCCAAGTTATTCAGAAGGTTTGAAGTTTCTTCTACATTAAGGTGTAAGGAAAATGTTAATAACCTTCAGATGGAATGCATATGCAGTTAAAGTCATCAAATAATTAGACATCTAGTAGTTCTGAATTTAAAATAAAATCTAACTGAAGGTGAAATCAGATGGATATCCTAACACTATAGAAGAAAACTAAATCTAATACTTATATCTAGAATCCATACATACCTCAGGCAAGACAGTAAGCAGCTCCAAAAATCCGGGTATATAATCCGGATGAGAGTTCATCTCAACCCGAAGCCAATTCACTATACCACCATCTCCCCAGTCTTCCGCAGGAACATGTACAGCCAAAGCAGCAACTGCAATGCTAATCTACAAAGCAACATAACTGAGGACAAAGGTTTCTAGTTGCCAAAAGATTTAGGTGGCAAGTGTAGTACCTGAGTTCGGACAATAGGAGGCCCTTTATGAAATTTTTTCAATAAGTTCTGCATTTAAATGATAAATTCCATTAAATCCCTAATACAGGTGTTGCATAAGCATATTCCACGGTTGAATGGATCTCCATGCATGTCCACATAAAACAAACAGAACAGCAACTTCAATATATTTATACAAAGGCAGCAGGAGATAGCATATTTAGAAAATAATTTATAACAATAAGTGATTTACATTTCTGAAGCAGAATAATAAAAATAAAATTAATTATACAGATAACTATACAAGTTTCATGATTTTACTCATATATACTCTGAAATTATGAAAGTGAATCCAGCTTAAAAATTTACTAAATCACAGACACACACACACACACACACAGAAAGATAGATATAAGACAATCTCATTTGCATTGAGTAAGATGTTAGAATCCAAGCTTCTTCAATGGTCAATAATGTACATAAACCAAGGCAACTCACATTTAAGGAATCCCTTAATTGGCGAAAAGCTTCAGATGGTAATTCTTCAAAATCTCGTTGTACCTATCAATCAAATGCACCATTACACGTTAAAAACAAGAGTTGTTCCCTTGAAAAGTTGAGCAAATAAATGCAAAGTTACCTTGCTTCTAAGAGTCTGTGAACAAAATATTAAAGTCTCTAGATTGCTAGTGGCATCATGAAGCAAATTATCAGCAACCTAAGAGGAAAAGGAAGGTTAATGGAATAAGAATTTATATTTGATAGAGAAAAAAGAAAATTGCAAAAGAAGCAGTAAAGAACAAATTGGTAGCATCGAAAGGGGAAAAAATGAAATGAACGTAGACAGCAAGAGCAACTTATGCCACCATAAAATTTACACCCAGACACCCTTCTTAAGCTGACCAGGCCTATTTTGAGTGTGAAATGCTAATATGAATGTGTTTTTATATAAATCAATCAAATCTAACACATAGAAAAGTGCATTTCAGTTCTTGAATCTTCATGTGTACCATAGTTCACTACAATAAATGCTTCTTTTGGTCTTATTTTCAGTTATGGTCTACACTGATTATGGGAAAAGTACGAACCCGATTCACTGTTACTAACAAAATTTTAATCCTAAAACTTCCTTTCAACAAGACACCGCAGCACAAATAATCATGAAGTGGGATAACTCAACTTAAGCTCGGCGAATCAAAATGCAAAGATAATATAATAAAAATAAAATGAAAATTAAAAAAGAACGCCAGACTTACTGAGATAACAATGGAAATAACTCATTTGCAGAATCGAAAAAAGAAGCTCGAAAATCAATATAATAATATAAGAGATAGTAGAAGAAGAGAGTACCTGCCAAGCATCGATGGTGCGTTGAAAATCTTGCAGCCATCGATCAGCTTGCATACGCACCCCATCGTCTGGGTGATGGTACAGTGCGTTTAGGGCTTCTTTCACAGTGTTCTGTAGCTCCAGGCTTTGCATTTCTTTTTTCTTCCGATTTCAAAATTCAACTGTACACTCGCAGAAAATAAGAAAAGACGAAATCCGACTCCTCTTGTTTGAATTCAAGGGATTTGATTTGAATTGATAACCTTTTCCCCGATTGTTTTTTGGGCTTTTTTTTTCTTTGTTTTGAGTTTGGATGATTTGTTTTTTTTTTTTTTTCTAATGAAAATTTTTGGAGGGTTTTTGGCGCCCCCGTTAAGTGAATTTGGGGGCAATAAGAAAGGGAACCTTTTTACACTGCGAATACAGATAATAATTAATAAAAATAAAAATTAATTAATGGCAAAACTCAACCAATAAGAAAGAAGCCCAATAAAGCGGGCCTCAAATTTCTGCATATGGGTTAGGCCTATCAAACAAATTGATTTGCTCCGAAACTCAAACAACGAGTCCCACTCTTCTCACTGTCATAACCAAAACGAAAACCCGAAACCTTTTATTCCCTTTACTTCTGTTCTTCAAGCTTCGTTTTGATTTGCTATTTTTAAAGCTGTGTCTTTTTTGGTTTTGGCCAGATTTTAAAGCTGTGTCTTTAGGTTTCTCCCTTTTTCTGTTTTGTGCTATAGGATTCCTGGTTCGATGTTTATATATATACATATAAGTTGATGTGAAGACTTTTAAGACCCAGTAAGGAAATTTTAACTTGAATTTTTAGTGCTTTTCTTTTCTGGGGTTGTAAAAAGTAATGTTATTCCTTAATCAGATTTGAAACCGCGTCGATATTTCGCAACGCAAAGAAAAAAAAATTGCAGGGAGGCCATTGAGTGGCACGTGTGAAGTCAAATCACCGAAAACCCAAAGGCAACTCAACTGATTCGAGTACAGTAGGTATAGATATAGTCACGCAAATGGTGCTTTGTTTGAGAAAATAACAAGTGAAAGGAAGACTTTTTTTTTTTTTGACGAGAAAAGGAAGACTTGTTTAAAGCTCAGAAACATTGTTTTGTTGGAAGAAAAGAAGAGAAAGAAGAGTGGGGGTTGGCTAATGGCTTCTATGTCGGAACCTGCAAATTCAACGGTAAGCATTTACATATCAGAGGAGTGGTCGGAGGCTGCAGACTCCATAGCCTATGATTCAGTAACTTCGCCACCTCCTGTTGCTTTTATCTGTGGCGCCAAAAACTCTGGCAAAACCACTTTCTCCCGTCACCTCCTTAATGTTCTTCTTCAAAGGTAAGATCCCTTGCCTTGCCTTGTTGTTTTAGTTCATTTAGAGTTATGAGAATCTTTTGCCCTTTTTTTGAGAAAATAATATTTCTTCTTGGTTTCTTTTCATTGTGTTGAAATGGGTTTTTGTTTCATTCTTTAAATATGTTTTGATATTCGTTGAAATGGGTTTTGTTGGGGACTGTTTGCTGTATAGTTAATGGGTCTGCCCCAGATTTCATATTTTATTATAGCTTCTTGATTGAAGACCATGTTCATTTATTTACTACTTGTTTAAGCTGTCATTAACTTGTTATGGAGGAAATATGTTTTCTTTTAATCCTTTGAAAAAAGCATAGCAGTGATTTTGTGCACTTACCTGTGAAATTAGACATTACTAAATAACCTTCCTTTTGAATTGAGAATCAGTAACTTCATTATCATGATATGGTCTGTATGTTGTTAGCAGGTATCCTAAAGTAGCTTATTTGGACACAGATGTTGGGCAGCCAGAGTTCACCACTCCAGGTTTCCTGTCCCTTACAGTTGTTGACAAACCAACCCCTGGTATTTTGGCTTTCCCAACATCTTCTTTCTTGGTCATTTGTTCAAAGCTTTTCGTTGGGTTAATGAACTTGGTTGTGTCAACTGATTTACGGGTTTCTTATAATTTTCTCTGTCCAAACAGATTTGGCAATTCCATGCTTGAAGACACCTGATAGGTACCTTTGACTGTATTCTGCTAGTTTCATTTTCGTTGTGTTGAGTATATCAAAAATTGAAATGGTGAGCTAGTTGTTACGGTTTCTAGTGGGCGCTGAAAATAACCGGTTTGAGTTTCTTTTAGGTGTCTTTTCTTTGGTGATGTTTCTTCGAAAAGGGACCCATCCACATACTTAAAATATATATTCACCCTATGCGATTACTATCGAAAAGAGTACTGCATGTTTGACAAGAGTGGAAGCCCTGGTAGGACTGAATTGCCCCTTGTTGTCAATACACCTGGTTGGGTGAAAGGTATGTTATGATCTGCGTCAAATTGATTCATTTCCTTGTTCAATTCGAACTTGCTATGAGACCAGTTCCTGTTCTTGGATGGCATTCTCCTTATATCTAATTTTGTTATACAAATATAATGTAATTTACTACCAACAAGTCACCATTTTGATATTTTTAATTCGTCAGGTATTGGTTACGAGATATTGGTAGATATGCTGAAATATATTTCTCCTACTCATGTGGTTAAGATAAACATATCTGCTGAGAGTAAGAATCTGCCTAGTGGGGCATTCTGGCTGAATGGTGATTATGATGGGATGGTTAGTATCATGGAGATCAAATCAGCTCGCCAGGACTCCTTTAACAGATCGTAAGTTAGTTGCCACCTTTCAATCAACTTACAAATTTCAAATCATGAATTCCAGTAAGTTAAATATTTAATTTTCCCTCTTCAATCTAGAACTATCGAGCAATGTGATTTAGTTTACTGATTTTTAGGTGCTGGTTTCATATGTTTAGCCTGTTCCCTGATATTAAGGGTGATTAAATAATTTTAACATCTTATTAATCTCTTTATCTGCCCATTCCAATCTGGTGCAAATCTACACTTGTGCAGGGGCAGTGCCCAATTGAAGTGCTAAATTACTTTATTTTGAATTTTGGTGGCATGTTTGTCTATTATCTTGTTATGCTGTTGAGTTAAGCTAGAAAACTTCTTTAGAAAAACTCTTGATGCTTATTGATGGTGAGTATTCTTCTAGATTGAAGGTTTGTCTTTTGTTATGTTACTGTGACAAGATGTGCATATTTCCAGAAAACCATGAATGCTTACTGTGAGATTTGGATTTACCTCCTTATTCTTACCTTAATTTCTCTTTTGTAGAGTGCTAGTACAGAAGGATGCTCAACTTCTGCGGGATTTGCGGATAATGGCTTATTTCAGGCAGTGCTTTCCTAGTTACCAGCTTATTACAACAATTAAAGAACTTGCATATGCGCTGGCATCTCATTCTCCTTATGAAGTTCCATTATCGAGTATCAAAATTAGACATCTTTATTGCCAGGTTAGATAGCATCATACTAATTTCCTTTTCTAAAGCAATAAATTCCTTTGTGAGCATGAACACTTTAAGCCGTTTCTTACAATGCAGGGCCAGTTATACTGGTTATATTATTTTCCTGGCCTTGTTTGACACAATAACTCACAATAAAATTTTGTCCGTTCATTATTACCAAAAAATGCTTTGATGCCATTATCTATTATTTCCTTCCATTACACGAAGCAAAGGAAGAACCTAGTGATGACTGCATAGTAAATTTAAACTTTTTGTAGCATATTTTTTTTTAATATTTTAAAAAATTTAAACTCTTATATACTAGTAAATTCCTTGTATAATGTTTTTGTCTTTTATTCTAGGTCCCAAGCACTGAAGCTTTCTATAGTTTGAATGCAACCATTGTTGGCTTGGCTGTCAGTTCAGAAGAGTCTGAAGGCTTCCCCTGGTGTGTTGGTCTTGGTAGGTCAGGACTACACTGCCTCAGTTGATTTGCTTGATCATTAATTTTATCTTTATGGACTTGCATAGTTCTCTTGTCCTTCAACTTTCCATTCATTTTATTGGTTGAAGCCGAGAAGGCTTTATGACTACCCATATGTGGTTATAAATAGATATTATATATTCATTCTCTTATTATCAACAATCCTGGAACATGAACTTGAAGCTTTGGCCTAGTGGCCAAGGCCTCAAAGGTTCACCCGGAGAGCAGGGGTTCGAATCCTTGCCCTCCCTTCCCCCTCCCCCTTTAATTGTAATGGTCCCAATGTACCAAAAAAAAAAATCCTGCAACATATTTTTCGCAGTTTTGTTGCACATAAGATAAAATTGTTCTTGAACAATTGGAAGTAATAAAAATCTCCTGAAAAATGAAGTACTATTACCGTTCACTATCTCTAAATTAACAAAGAGAACCATTCTTTCAATGGTTGATAGTCTGATAGCTGAGGTCAATAAGATCCTTGTGGAACTTACCTATGTTAAACATAAAGCATGAACTTTTACAGGAGTTCCTTCCGCTCCCATCAGAGGGACATAACAGTATGGAATTATCTTGATTTTTTCTCTTCTTTTTTTTACCCTATCCCTTTATGATGCAGGGATTGTGAGAGGAATTGACACATTCAATGGTTTACTGTATGTGATCACTCCTGTTCCACAGAGAATCCTAGAGAAGGTCGATCTTTTGCTGCAGGGGTTTATTCAAATTCCGACTTGCTTGTTGCAGGTAACTTGAGCCTTAAACCAGTGATATTTGCAAAGGCCAGATTATATTTGTTGTTCCTTCTCTTTGCAGCCCCACTGAATTAAATGGTGTCTTGCTAGTGCCCTTCCCGTCATTGCTCATTCTTTTCATTAAGCATCTTGACTCATATCCACACACAAAATCACTCTAATATTTCAACTTTACTAATTTTAGATTATGTTGTTTTCCATTTCTTGGCGTACTTGATAGGTATTTCCGATGTTGTCTCTTGATTTCTTTGATAACACCTTGTATCGCTACTTTGGTTCTTATCTTGATGATTGCTTATATTTATTTACTTGTAATTATACAGGTCAAGGGATGCAGATCACCTTATTTATCTTCAAATGTTTTGCCTACAAGCTTACCTGATAGGTTTTACAGACTAACCTGAAGAATTATTTATAAGAAGTATCTCTTTACGGTGTTGGAACTAGTTAACCCAAGTTTGGTTATATCACTGATGTTGTTGTCATAGGGAAGTGGCTACTTTCATGACATAAAGTGTCTTTTCTATATATGGATTTGAAGTAAACAGGAAACTTGCTCCCATATTTTTAATACTTTCTAGGCAATTTTTATCAATTATTATATAGCAAAGAATTTATGAATGGTTAGGCTCTCTTATTAGTGAAGCCAAATTATTATTGAAAGCTGGTTTATGGATTTTGCTTCTCTTGTGGATTATCTTCAGTGATTTACTGTCCTCGCTAAAATATTGTCTATATCATTATGGTTATTATCACCATTTTTTTGCAACGCATATTATCACCATTAATGGAGTTCTTAAATCCCCTCTTCCCCAAAACTTAAATTAAGAAAAAGAAAAAGAACCATATTAGCCAAAACGCATATTAGCCATTGGTTTTGTTTGTAATTTGTTTGTTTATTTGGTAGGTATGTAGTTGATAGTTTCTAGTTTGGGTTGAATTCTCATTTAGATGTTTGGGTATAGAGATTTATTTGAATTGTAATGAGATTTCACTGGGTTTGTTTGTTGGGGAAGGGGTTTGTTGGCTCATAGATTAGCATTTCGGTATTGTAGTTAATCATGTAGCGGTGTACGGGTCTTCCTGTGCGTTTGTAATCCCAATCTCTTTAAGAAATGAAAATGATTCTTATCTCAAAAAAAAACTTAGGTTGGTCTACATCATCAACAAATATAAGAGTTTCTCTAGTCAACTAGTTTAGAACCCAGTCGTTGCGCGGGGATAAAAAACAATTTGGAAAAATTATTATTATTGGGATATTTCCTATGATTTTCACAAAATTTAGAATATAAATTATTATATTTGATAATTTTCTGTGGTTATGAAAAAACATTATTGAGAAATGATTAGTAGTACTTGATGTGTGTTATAATCAATAATTTTATCTGTGATCTAAATGAATAACAATTACTTTAATTTTCCCTTTATTTATGTATAGCAATTATAGAAAATTAATTTATAATTGACTACTGATTACACTTAATCATTATCAAATTCATCATTGATTTAATGATGCCTATATTTATTGAAATTTTAAGTCTTGAACTATGATCAAATGTTTCAAGAATGTTCACTTTTCTAAAATGAAAAACGCTTTCCATTCCTTATACTTTACTTAAACCTGATTTTTATGAGATTCACTGCTCTATATCAAATCCAATGATAAATAATGTAAAGCAACACATAAATATTACTATTTTTTCTAAGACTTTGTGTCATATACAAAGTAGACATTCAAAAGTGGAACGGTGGTAATAATTGTTTGATATGTTATAAACTAATCAATCAATCATCACGTAGTAAATTAAAATTGATTACCATATAATAATCAATTTGAAAAATCAATTAATTTTGATTAACACATAATAATCAATCAATTAGTAACTTTTAATATTGATTTAATTTTAATTAATTTTATGTAGCACAATAATTGTTGATTAATTAATCAATTATCAATTTTGATTAGCAATAAATTAACTTATTGATCACTAAATCAATTAATCAAGTTTTCATCAATTTAAATTGAGTTATAAACATGGTAATTTTCATCAATTAAAAAAGTAGTAATTAATTATAATTAGGATTTCTCCAGAAAAAAAAAAGAATCAGGATTTCATAATTAGAGATTTTTTTTGTCTCACTTAATTAAATTAATGATTGATCAATTATTTATAGAAAAAGTAAATAATTAATGGTTTTGGAGTAATTTAATGCTACAAATCAGTTACAATTGATTTAATTTAAACGTAAATAACTCTTGAAAAATTAATTTCTAATTGTAACTAATTGGTACATTTGCTAAGTAAAGTTGGGGTAGTCTTAGAATGTTTTATAAAAGTTGTATAAAATTTCGAGACTTAACTAACTTTCTTAATATTGGTGATATGGTTAAATTGGACAGATACGGTGAGACGATATTTAAATTACCTTTATATAATAGTAATTAAATTAGAACTTCCCGGCCGCGCTTCGCATGCGGCTGTTTTATTTTATAAATTATTTTAAGAAAATTCAGTTAAGAAATGAAATTTTGTTGTGAAATGATAACAAAACAAAAGCAAGGGAGTAGAGAATTGAAGTATGGAGAGAGACAATAGAATATGAAGAAGAAGAAAATATGAAGAAGGGGAGAAATTGTTCTTATTCATCTTATTCCATAACAAAGTAAGTGGCATATTTATAGGCACATAGATACATCACCATAAATATAAGGGGATGAACTTAGTACATAGGTATATGTGTATGAATGAACCAAGTCATCAATCTTATCCTTGATTTAATTAGATTCATAGACATCCACAACATACATTTATATTCATAACAAATTTATGATTAATTTATAATTATTTGATAATTTATTTTATATAGGAAAGGGGATGAATGTCTTTTAATTTTTCCAAATTAAATGAATACAAATATAATAAACAAAACATTAGAAAATTAACTATTGACACTTGTCAAAGAAACCAAATGTCATGTGGCGCTCAATGAGGACTTTGCTTATAAAATTAATAGTAGGTTTAATATGTATTTAATGATTTCTTTTTTTTTTAAAGAAAATGATTTATTGATTGATAGTGTAACTTAAATTAAAATCCAAACATTCAAATCAAACATCCCAATTCTAGACATCAAATATTATAATGCTAATTGATTTGTAATTAATAATTAAAAATAAATTTTATTAAAATCAATTACTAAGAATAATTCATTAACTCTGGCCAAAAAAAAGAATAATTCATTAAAATTAATATATAAAATTCGTTCTAAAAAATCAATCATATTCTTTTTTTTAAGTGAAAAAATAAATCATATTCTTTTATGAGTAAAAAAAATCAATCATATTCTATTACAACTTAAAAACCATGAAATTTGCACTTTAGCAAAATTTTAGCTGAATTTTATATCTATGAACATATATGGAAACCAAATTGGAGGTAAAAGGAAGTCAATATAATTTATATGGTAACTTTAATAAGTACTTATGTTAATATTTTAATTCAAGTTAAATTATTTTGGTACATTAATTTCAAGTTAATTGAAATCATTACGCCTTCAATCAAAATAAGGAAATAATTACTAAATCATATAATTCTTTTAGGTACTTGTTATTTAAATTATATAATATAGTGAACCAAGATATACCCAAATTTGATTAATAATAACAAGAATGGATTGTATTGGGAGAAGTGATTTAAAATTCGAATTGGTATGCCGAATTCAGGCCGGGCAGGTTTAGTGCGCGGAGTGGGCAAGCAGCTAACCTCTTAAGAACTTTATCTACCAAATGATTGTAGATCCTTTGGGTAACCCTCTCAAGTATAATTGGCACTCCCAGGCAGGCAGGTGTCTTCCCCAACTTTTTATTATGATGAGATAATTTTGAATATGTTCTGTGAGGTCTCATGGGAGAAGGTGAGTCTATCCAAATTGAGGGCGGGTTTAGGTGCGAAAGCCTTTTCTTTCTATCTATGTTCAACCGATTCAAAGATAATACTTTCAACTTTCAAAGTTAGTTCCGAGACAGAGGATATCCCAAGGTTTATAAAAGATTTTAATCACCCGAAAATTGAGAAAATACCAAAAGAGCTAAAAGGAGGCACCACATTAATCCTCAATTTGGCCTTTAAGTAATTTACATAGTTACTAACAATAATATATAAATATATATATATATATTATATATAATAATGAGAGTAATGATTTGGTCAATTATAATTTAAAATCAAATTATTCAAATATTTTTTGTTAAAAATTATTCAATTTTCAATTTGCCTACGTTGTATGTAGGTTACAATAAATTATACATTACTGTTATACAAATTAGGAAAGGGATGATATGTAAAGAAAAGGAAATGAATAATTAAAATTGCATAATCATGGGGAAATTGGAAAAGACATGTTTTTCAAGTTCTTTTTTCTCCACAATTTTTTTTTATCAAATCATGCTTGAACTCCCTTAAAAATAACTGTCCATTTATTAAGGTCATTTGGTATCGTTTTCGTTTTTCTATTTTTTGTTTTTGTTTCGTTTTTGTTTTGTTTTTGTTGCGCTGTCAATTTTTTAAAACAAAAACATGTTTGGATATACAATTTAATTGTATGTTTTTAAACAAAAAAGTAAAAGAAAAAATGGTTAAAAAACATGTGAGTTACTGTTCATCACTGTGCTTCTATGTTTTGGAAGTGTTTTGGAAAAACATGAAAACACAAAATTCTTGCTTCCACTTTTTTCCAAAACACTGCTTCTGTTTCCAAAATTTTTGAAAACGGAAACAGCCTGCCAAACATGTTTTCACTGTTTTGTTTCCAAAAACAGGAAATTGGCAACAGAAAACAGGAAACAAAAACGATGCCAAACAAGCTCGGTTCCCTTACAGAATTGCATAATCGTGTTAATTATGATTATGCACATGGTTATACAAATAAGGCAACCATAAGTATAGCAAAAAAAAAAAAATACAACCATAAGTAAATTATGTGCATAATTAGTATAACAATAGACATATTTTTATTTTAAAATACTAATAAAGGAAACATATATTTAATGTCATATATATATATATATATATTTAGAATCACTAATCGTCACTTTCACGTGTGTTGCTCGTGACTCAATATGTTTAAATTAAATAAAAATTAAAATCTTAATTATACTACTAATTTTGTCCTAAAGAAATCTATTATTAGAGATGGCAAAATTTAACTCGAGTGCGATATCTGACCCGACTGCCAGAAACCAATCCTATTTGACCAAAAAATTCGTCCAATCCGAAACTGAAATAACCGGATCCAAATCCTCAATGACCTAAATTTAAAACGACCTAGACCCAAAATTACCCGAACCCATTTGTATATATACACATAGGTTTTATTATCAAAGGAACAAAAGAAATTATCCCAAACAAAGAAAAATAACAAAGTAAAATAACAAATTTAAACATAATAAATTTTAATCAAAATACATTAAACTATCAATTACAACATAGTTATTAAACCCGACCCGGAGAGCGACCCGGAGAGCGACCCGTTCAAGATTCCGGGTCACGGGTCAGACGGTTCAACCGTCGGGTCAATCGGATCCATACGGGTTAATAAATAATATTTTTAAGATATTTTTATAATTTTATAAGCTAAATAAAAATATATTTTTAATATCTACCTTCAACTGCTAGGCATATCAATTACATTCACCAATCTTCACCAATCTTAGGTTTTTTTTCAGACAAGAACCTTATAAGCCAAACCATCATTCTTGAGCACTCATTGTTGTTCTCTCTATAGACGATGAACATATAGTATAAACAATCAACCCACACTTAACCTTGATGTTGGGAGCCAAACTCTTCATTATCCCATCCTTAATCGAACAACCAGTTTTGGCATGGCACTTTCTCGACCAATCCATACTCAGACTTGCGCTGATGTGGTAACTTTGAGTGGAATAGATCTACCTAGAAACTATCATATCCAACAAACATTATCTAACTTCCACTTGCGTCGATTATTCACTATCTTCCATT
The DNA here is from genome assembly GCA_001974825.2 of Corchorus olitorius. NCBI lineage: Eukaryota > Viridiplantae > Streptophyta > Magnoliopsida > Malvales > Malvaceae > Corchorus > Corchorus olitorius. The sequence goes on from AWUE01013412.1 coordinate 32,235, forward strand.
GACCTCCTTGCGTTTATACATACATATTATCTTTCTCCAATCGCAATGTATCCAAAATGTACTTTATTTCCTAAAACCACCATTGTCTCACTTGCGCTAAACTAAGCTGTTGTCGAAACGTTCGGATTTAGGGAACCCTGCCGAGGTGACGTTGGAAAGGAGTCGCCAATAATCTTTTTTTCTAAGGTGTGATTAGTCACCTAAAGGCCACCTAAGTCGAGTAAGGTCCAAAGCTTGGCAATGGACCCACTAAACCTAAGGTCCGGTCTCATAACCTAAATCTAGGTTCGAGAGTCGATTAAGCTCAGGGAAGGATCAGCACCCCCGAGTCGCCCGTCAAGTGACGGTACCTCTAGTCTAACTAGATCTACTGGGTCGAAAAGAAAAGTTGGTTGCTTTTAATCTTTGATCTTGATTATTATTAGAAAGGGTTATAAAGGAAAAGGAAATCTCTTTAAAACCAATGTCGAGAATTCAAAGAATATAATCCAACACCGTCGATCAATTCCGTCTCGGTTCTCTTTTACTGTTGGTTCTCTTGTTGAATCTCCCGCACCGGGAAGAGGTTTTGAAAATGCTGTGTCAAAATCTTTTATTTTTTGTTTTTAAAGTCTTTTACTCTATTTTGAAAACTCCCATTTTAGTCTTCTTAAAAATGGTATGAAAATCTTCTTTTCTTATTGTTTTGGAAATCTTTTTCCATCTTCTGTTGATAAACTAAGTCTGATTTGAATTTGAAATCCTCTATTTAAATCTTAAAAGCTCTTGATTACCAATTTTAATTTCTTTTGAAAACTGAGTAAGAGAACACTTGCCTGTTGAAAAATGCTTTTGGAAAAATGATTTTTTTTGTATTTTCTTGATTATGCTTAATCTTAAAGGGAAGAAAAATGAATGCAGATGATGCATGAACTGGTATATTTTAATCATTTGATTAATAAAGAGGGGTTTACTCGAGTTAACCCCTACGAACCTAGCCCGGCCCCCCGGGGATATTCGTAAAGGTTGTTCGATCTCGGAGCGAAATCCCGAGAGGTCGTGCTCATGCACCTTTACCCGGGATTTGCCCGTCATAGTCAAAAACACCACTTTATGAATCGGGACATATAATGGTGGCATGTAATGCAACAGTTTAAGTACAAGTAATAGGCATGGTATGCATATGTTTAGCTACTAATTATTACAAGGCCAATGATTCAACTTAATTGAATTAACTATTAAACTTAAAGAAATTAAAAGCTAAGGGCCAATCTCGGACAACTGGGGACTTTTCTGCACACTCAAAGAAAACGATCAGTGAAGTTCAGGAAACAAACAACACCATTTATACCTCAACAATGCAAGTCAAAGATCAAAATTCACCAAGTAGCAACCACAATTCTAAAATAGGAACTAAGATAATCATGGAGGTAATTCGAGCTTTAAGCAAACAAGCATACAAATCACGAGCCACATTGAAGTTCAATAAAAAATCACCTTAAAGAAAACTAGCTTTTAATCCCCAAAAAAGAAAACTCAATTCTTAATTTAGAATTAATTCCCAAGAATTTGTCAATTTCCTTTCAAATTAATCTTCATTTGAGAAACTAGGTCCTTAACTCCAAGTTTAATTTCCTTAGAATTGAAACCAGCCCAAAGTGTCTTACATATCATCTTCAAGCTAATTTTAATTTTGAGAAAATCTTCACTTTAAGTTAAGACCCCATTTCCAAATCAAGATTAGCTTAATTGGAAATCAAAATTTAGGCTCCAACATTCACTTAGTTCTTAAGTACATTAGTTACCAGAAATAAACAAATCTCACTTAATTTGTTTAAAAACTCAACTTGCAAACAAAATCTTTATCAAAAAGCTCCCATTTTTAAATCAAAATCACTTCTTTAATTAAATTCCCATTTTTAAATTGAAAAGGCAAGCATTTTTAATCATAGATCTCCAATTCCAAAACAAAGGTAATTCAATCAAAGACTTGTGTAGCTTAATTAACATAAAGATTAATTTCAAGTTGATTTAAACATAAAAATCCAAGCTTTAACATCACATACTTAAATTAATCAAAAGACACAACCTTTAAACTATACGTATCCAAAAATCATGCATTTACAAATCAAAATAGCAAACATATTAAACAACATCAACCAATCAAATCAAAATCTCACCAATAGGCTAAAGGGCCTAATCCTAAACAATTTCATGACCAAATAATTTAATCTCAACTTCTAATCTAACACAAAGACCAACTCATTTAACAAAATAATTAAGACTTAATCTTAGAGATTAAAAGCTAGGATTTTTATTTAACTATAACATGGAAAAAACCATTTAATCAAAGAAAAACTTTAAATTTAGTACCTTTGTAAGAAAAGGACTTAAACAAATCTTCATTTTTTTAAAAAAAAAATCACACAACAGGCCCCAAATTGCATCGATCAAATATCATCAGCCTCAAATCACAGCAATTGAAGAGTAAAGGGATGAAATTGAAAGAGATTGAAAGAAACCTACCCCAAAACTTGTTGTTTCTGCTATGGATAGCTTATAACCCTAACTTTCTTATTTTCCTTCTTCTCGCGCCTCCTTTCTTCTTCTTCTCCCTCTTCCCCGCTTCTCTCAACCCTAGATCTCGACTCAATCTTCTCTGCAACTTAAGACCTCTTGAACCAGCGCCGCTTCCCTCTTTTCGCGACACCACCCCAACTCGATGAAGAAGATCTGGAAGTAGACCACTTTCGGTGGATATGAGATCGAGACCCACAACTACAACAAAAAGATGAGGGCTTTATGGGCGTTGGACTTGATGGATGTTTACAAAGGTAAGGGTTTCGAACTTTTTGGCTTTGTTTATGGGTATTCTGGGAACCAAAAGGGTAGACTTCAAAAGATTTCTTGAATCTCTCAAGAAGAGACTGTATGTTCTTCTTTTTTGAGGGATTCTGTAAAAAATGGGAGTGTGTATCGTTTAATGGAGAGCCTGAATGGGAGCCAAAAAAACTTTGTCTCTTTTTGAAGTGTGTATGTGTATCCCCTTTTCTTAGAGAGAGCCCGAGGTCTCCATTCTGATTTTTTTCCTCCTAGAGATTTTTTTTTTGTTTTTTCTTTCATTCATCCCCCCTCTTCCTATTAGCTGTATTCTTGCCTCCCTCTAACAAATTTTGTCTTTTTTGCAGGATAAGATCAGGAGGTTGCTGAGTTGGCATCTCAACTTTGGAAACCAAGTGGAAAAAAAATTACCATACTCTTTTCAAGTGTGGGTGCATCAACGACAGGTAATTTTTATTTTTGTCTCGATAATTATCTGTAGAATTGTACTGGAATGTGATAGGTTGGGAATGTTTTCTGCATTTATCTCTTTAATTATTGAATGAGTGTTTGACCCTTTTACTGTGAATTGGACTGAGAATTTTGCTGTGAATTTGATTTGGCATTGATTCATGTACTGATCAACTAGTCTAAATAGAGAGAAAAAGAGGACTAATCTGTCATTCGATACTAGCAGTTTGAGATTAGTAACAATAGCTGGTAAAGCACTAGGAATACAGCTTTCCATTTCTCTAACTTCACAAAGATTGCCATTCCCAGAATCATTAGTTTCCTCATTATCAGCCTATGTAGCAGAGCAATTGAGTTTCTTTGCTCTTGCAGATTCAAGAGGGGATTTCAGCACAGTCTCACTTGATGTTGCAGCCTTCCCAGTTCGGGTTCCCTTATCTACTTCAGCAATACTTGTATCCAAGCTACTCTGGTCGACATTTTTAATTGAAGGTAATTCTATACTGTTAGAATCCTTTTTCCTTAAAGCAGAAGATGATCATGATACAACACATTTGTCCTTGAAGTCTTTACAAAGTTAGGTGAGCTTCTCTCCGATCTTGCTCTTGATAGTTTTTCCTATCCGTAACTGTTATGCAGATTGCTTGATCCCAATTTCAGCCCTGGAGCATTGTTGCTAAGTTTATGTCTCTATTAATAGCTTGCTTTCATCCTGCTTGTCTTTTGCAGCAAATTTGACATTTGTGAATCCACAACCCTGCATCTATCTTGGCCTTATGTGTTGGACACTGTATCAAGGACATGCAACTGTCTATGTTCCACTAGTTGTTTCTCTTTACTCTCATTGTTGTAGCCAAGTAACTTTGCAATTATAAATCTCATGACTGTCATTGCTTTGAATGCATGGGAAAGCTTAATGTGCATCAAATCCAACTTGCTGAGAGAGAAAGGAAGGAAAGCAGGAGCAAGGAATATGGAACTTGAAGAAATGCAAGACACTTTCCTGTACATGTCATTTGGCGAAAAAAAGAGAAAAAAAGAAACACCAATGTAAAATAAAGACCCTTATTCTATATTTTGTAATATATATGTAAACTTTAGCGAATAGATATATAATGAAGACAAGAACCTTTTTCTCTTCTTTTTATTTAATTCCCAATTGCTATATATAAATCTGAATTTTCCATAGTAATTATGCTAACGATGAAAACTACTTGCTTAACTAAATGCCTTATCCTCATTCTATTTATGTACCATCCAACTAATTCCTAAATCAAGAACTAATTAATCAATGGACCAAGTTGAACCTAAACTCCATGATTAACCCACAATGTTATAATGCTGAATGAAGCTAACACATAAAATGTGCAGAAATGCCAAGTGCTCATCCTATGACTTTTAATTAACTAATCTAAATTAAAAGTGTATTTAAAATGATCAAAATGCCCCTGGATGTGCAAATGACCAAAATGCCCCTGGGCATGCAAATGACCAAAATGACCCTGGATGTGCAAAACGACCAAAATGCCCCTGGACATGCAAATGACCAAAATAAGTAAATAGATTTAAACTGAAGGATACAAGACAAAAATGGGTGTCTACAGTTGTCCATTATTCGAAAAGTTGAACGACACCCACCTGGCTTATCTGGCTGCTAGGTGACTATAGTTTGTCAGGGTAGAGCGATCAATTTGCTACTAAACACGATCACACGGGACCTACGAATTTAAGTATTAATGTAACACATTTGAGTGTCATAGATAGTCAAACTCAAAACTAAGTAATCTCACCAAAAGGACAAGTTAGGGTTGTATCCTACTATAAGTCTCATAGTTGAAAACCAAAGAATATTCTTCTCTCAAACTTCCTAGGGTACGATTGATTCTTTACAATACTTCAATGCTTTCATGGAGGTTTTATTCCAAATTCAGTTTCATCCTGTTACATTTCCTGTTATCGGAACTTTTCCTTATATCTTACATAGTCGCTTTAACTTTTTTTTAATTCTTTACATTGCAAGAAATCTTGCGAAATTCAATAATCTAAGTCATTCATTGTATTTGAAATAACTAATTGGAATTACACCTTATTGTATAATCTATAAGTCCAAGTCAACAAACTTCTTTCTATTCTATGCCACATTAAGAAAATTTCGAGCTCCAATAATCGAGTTAATTGATCATTTGATACCTTGATGGCATAGCATTGCCACTAGAAAGGATTCAAATTTGGAGTTTCCTGACACCGTGGCCTGATGATAATTCTAATGAATTGGGTCTTACCCTAAGGGGGGGTTTGGTTTGGGTGGATATCAGATAACCCCGGGAATGTGGCCTAGGGAATGAGATATGAAGGTGTTTGGTTCAAGGGGTGGGAACATTCAGTGGGATTGCAAGATGCCTGCCACGTCAGATTTTTGGGCAGATTCCCGGGAATGTGATACCCACGGGTCTCTTAGGTTATGTGAGATTCTGGGGTAATCTCATAATTTCTCTCAATTTTGCCCCCATCTTTTTACCCTCTTGGACAACCGTGCCCTCAAGGTTGGTTAAAATTACAAATCTTACCAGCCCCGAAATATAAAAGCAAAACCCCAATTTTTTCTTTCTTCATCTTTTCTCTTGGAAACCCTAGGTAGCCGCTCCCTATTTCCTTTCGTCTTCATCATTTTTTTCTGCCAATTTCTTCAATTTCTTGTTTTATCTTTGTTGTTTAATGGATTTAGTCTTTCTTGCAAGGTTTCTTCGATTAAAGGGTTAGCTCTCGGGTGTTTATTGCTTCTGTTTTCGCGAATTTGAGAGTGGGTTTGAAAGGTGAGTCTTTCTTCTTCGTTTTTGCTTTTTTGGTTGATTATCAACTTCAAGTTGTGTGTTTTATGGTTCTATGGTATTTTTTATTCTGTTTTTGCCATTATCAACCTTTTTTTGTTCATAAATTTGGGGATTACAGTGAACTTAGCCTTCTGTCAAATGGGTTTGGTGGGAAATGGTTTATTTATGGTAATATTTGATATTTTAATGTGAAATTAGTGAATTTTCAGTTTCGCTAAGTATTGAATTTGATATGGTTTAAGTGATTTTTGTTTAATCTTAGGCTATGATAATCATTTTTTTTTGATTTGGTTCACTTTTTGACTATATGTGAAATTATGTGAAACTATATGCTTGAGGCCTCTGTTTTGCGCCTCTGTTTTGTCATGACTCTATTCTTAGAATTGCTTTAGCTTTAATTTGGGGTTGAGTTTTTGTTCAATATCATAACCTCTGTTTTTATATGCATTTGAATTTGGGTTGCTTGTGACTTTGATTTTGATGCAATTGTTCTTATTTTTTACATGTTTATAGGATTGTATGTATCGTCCTTCCTATAAAAGAAGAAAGATGGAAAATGTTTTTCCTATCGTTAGAATCTGGACTAATGAGGAAACTAGTACATTAGTCCAATGCATGAATGAACTTGTTGAACAAGGGAAAGATTATCATAGGATTGATAGGCTCATACCAATGATGGAGCAAAAGATACCTGGATGTGGATTTCAGTTTGTCCATATTAATAGTAGAATAAGGTTATTGAAGTCTCAGTATCATGCTATCAAGGAAATGTTGAGCAGTCCATTGTTCTATTGGGATGAAGATAATCACATAGTTAGTGGGGAAGCTGCTGCAATTGATATGTGGGTTCGGGTAATAAAATTTTTTCCTTATTTATTGGTCCTTTTAGGCAATCTGAACAACTATATAATTGTTATAAATGAGTGTTATTTTTGACAGGAACATCCGAATGCTAGAAGGTTTCGAGGAAAGAGTTTCCCTTTTTATAAGGACTTGGAGAATGTGTTTGCTATTCGTCGAGCATGAGTTGTATGCAGTAGAGGGCAAAGATGATGATTCTCCTCTAGATTAGGACTTCTCTGACTTGCTTGTTGGTTTTAGGAAACTTTTTTTATGGTTTTTATGAAGTTGTATGAACTTCAAACTTTTATGATGAACTTTTTGTATATGGTTTTGATGACTTAAATCTTGAACATTATGCTTGAATGGGTTAACTATTTATTTCTCTAGTGGTTGAACTTGATTTTTTAATTTATTTTGCTAGGTTAGGGTTTGAGAATGGTAGGCAAATCGTATGTTGTGTTCAATGGACATAGGCCAGGCATTTATAATACTTGGGAAGAAGCAAAAGCACAAGTATTGTACTATCGAGGTGCCCATTATAAGATGTACAAAGATCGAAGGGAGGCAGAAGCTGCATTTTCAGAGTATTGGGGTCTAAGTGATCAATTTGATGGGAAAGAAGGTTGCCAACAAAGAAGTGATTATAGGATTGATTATAAACCTAGCACAAGTTTGTCAATCAATAACTATGTAGTACATTACTCCTTCACCAAAGGATTGATTATAGGATTTGTTATTGGAGTGTTTACCACTTTGTTTATGTTTTATGTTGGTAAATATAGTTAAGTAAATAGGATTGTCAAGTCTTTGCATTTCAATAATGGTTTGTAGACTTTATAATTATGTTTATGCAGACTTATTATTGTGAATGCTAATTTTGACACTATAAATTAATGTAATAAAATAATTTTAGTTTCTATTGATGTTTGTAGCTACCAATTTATTTATAAATTTGAGTTAAAAATTATGTTGGGTTGTTTATAATGTCTATGTTGTGACTTAGACATTTTTTTAGTCTTGATTCAAGTAAGGGTAGTTCTGTAATCTAGCCATTTTGCATAAAAAATATTCCCCCCAACCATACAGATGCATCTCATTTGACGGTAATCTGAACCAAACAAAATTTGGGTGATATTACGGTAATGTGAAAACCGGAATCTAATTCGGTAATATCTTATTCCCGAAGGTAATCTCAGATTCCGTGAACCAAACGCTCCCTAAGGGTATTGTTATGCTCAGGGCACAAAACCTTGAATTCATCATTGAGTTCTTAATGCTCTCCCATAGAGAAACGTGGGCATATCACTTGGATATACGTTATTTTCACAAGGGCAACTACACATAAGTTATGGTTACGAGCAATCCTCTAGCAACGACATTCTCAACAGTCTTAAATTGGGAGGTTCTTCGCAACTCGACTAAAGAGTGGAGAAATCCCTTAGGACACCATCTTTTCCACACTGCAAAATGACCTTATTTATGATACCCTAACATCAAACTTCGAATAAATTTGGCTAATTTGTTTATGTGACAATTAGGTGGACATCTTACTCCACCAAACAATCCCGTAAAATATTGTGACAAACTAACAGGTTCACATTTAGTACAACATGTTGTCTCCAAATTACATTTAAGACAGCAAAAAGTAGTAAGCTCGTCAGAACTATTGTCGGTTTAACTTCTCTAAATGACTTTTAAATACCCGAAATATATTAATATATGGCTCAGGTTTAAACATTAGTGGCATGATTCTAAGAGAAGGGTACTTGCGTTCATACTGTAATTTTGTAAACTGTAATTTCGTAAGAAAACCGGACTCCACATGTCCAAATCAAATCCTAGACTCACTACGTGCGCACTGGACTTACAATAGGTATAACGACACTAGAAGCTCTGATACCAATAAAGTTGTCACGTCCCGGTCAGGAAGTCGGGCTCGGACAACCGCCATGCTACCTCGAAACACGTGCCGACCGATCACGCGCACCGAGGCTCAACGAAGCGTTGATATCAAAACAAAAAGAACGAGAACAAAAATTTAGATTAAATCTAAAATACTGAAGTTTGCAAATCAGAGTAAAAGTGGAAACATCAAAAACAAATACAGTAGTAAAAATGCTACATCATTTAAAATCGAAACCATAAGTCAATAGAGAAAACAAAAATCGAAGTAAAACAAAAACGAGGAACAAAAGATAGCAAGAACAAAGAAAACTGCCAGTGGGATCCATCATGTAGTGAGAAGTACCTCTAACTAGAGGGATCACAGCATACCCCACCAACTCGATTGTCAAGGGAAACATTGATCCTAGCTACCCTGAAAAGACAACAAGAATTTGAGGGGTGAGTACACGAATGTACCCCGTGAGTGAGCCACCCTCGAAAGAGGACCAGAAGAGGGTAGGGTGCACTCACAACCAAAACAATAAATAAAACCGAGTTTATCAATAAACCAGATAGTAATATCAAAACCAAGTCAAGAAATCCATATGCTCGTATCAAAATATAGGCTGCCATAAAAACATATCCGAAGTGACCTTGGTCTGAGTCAACCTCCGAAACCATCAGGGCAATTTCCTTAATATCATAACATAAGTAAAAAAAAAAAAAAAAAAAACCCATGCCCGTCCCCTTGATGTTGGCCTGGGTCCGGCATTGCGTGGTGGCCACAACACACCCAGTTTGGCTCTCCCATGCACACGCCAACGGCTAGCTTGGGTTCAATGAATTCAGAATTTTAGACCCAATAACCGATTATTCATTTTCACACTACTAATGGAGTTATATCAGTATAGATTTCATAAAAAAAAAAAGTTGAGAATAGATTAAAAGTAGTGTTTTAGACATCTCATTTTGGTAACCCTTCATTACTTCAGTTTCATCCATTTTCATCTCCACGTCTTCCTCTCTCTTATCCTTCCCTATCCCTTCCCCATTCCTTTCCAACTTCTGAAAAAGAAAAGAATTTCTTTTCCTCAACTTCGTTGGATTTCGTTGCAATGATGGCTGATTCCTCGATAAATTGCTGCCGCGAATTCTTTTTTGCTTGCCTCTTCGTTTCTGTTTGACTGGGTCTCTGCTGTACCAGTTCGTTTTTGGAACATAGAACATAACGATTATTGAGTAATTAGCCAAGGGAGAAAAGACCAAAACGGGCAAAAGGGTTGTTCCAAGTTAAAAGTTGAAAAGGGTTGTTGAGTAATTTCACCTGGTTATAAAAAAATGGGTAGGATATATTTTATTGACTATTTTTAGATGATTAACTATGTTTACACACATTAATGTGTTTTAATGGACCGTATTAATTGTGAAGGACAATTGGTTAATGACTACCAAGGACAAATGATGCTTTCTACAACACTTACTCATCTTTTTGGGTTTTTTTTTGTGATTAGAAGAGTTATAAAAGGTTTTGTTTTGCTAAAGCACCTTTTTTATTTAACACTCATCTAATTCCATTAATAGTGTTTAAATGAATAACTGGTTATTGGATCTAAAATTCTAAATTCATTGAACTTACATACAGTATGGTGTGAATAATATTTATATTCAACTAACTTAATGACCTTTAATTTTTCTCACAAGTGAGAAAACCGAAGCGACAAAAAACAGTGAAGCAAAATTGAACTCGAGAAGGTTTTTGGGGGAAACGGATTCCATTTCATTTTTGCATTCCTCCATTTTTAAATGATATTTAAGAATTTATTTTTAAAGTATTTATTTTTGAAGAATATTTAAGAATGTAATATTTAAAGGATTTATTTCCGAATGCTTTGAATAATGAACTCTTTTTTGTTCTTGGATTATTATCATTTTAGGTGAGGGGAAATTGGAGCATTGTTTGCATCAATAACTTTCTATTCAATTTTAGCAATCTCTATGTGTCATAGTTCCATTAGTGTTGACTTCACTGTTTTCATAACCGGACCGGACCGGCCGGTCGGACCGGTTTAACCGGGAACCGCCGGCATGTCCGGTCCTTAAAGGGATGGGAACCGCGGTTAGTCAACATGGTCAACAACCGGGTAAAAACCGGTTGGACCAGCGGTTGGACCGGGTTTTGATCGGATAAAACCGGTTTGATAGTGGAGAAAATTTGGAAAATTTTTTGAAGGTGGTGAGTTTTGAACCCACAACCTTGTGGGTAACAAAAAACACACTTAAGCCACTGCACCAAATGCTTTTATGTGACATGTATATACCTTATATAATATTTAAAAGGTAAAATGGCAACAATTTTCATAAATTGCACTTATCAGACTGGACCGACGGTTGAACCGGTCGGACCGGTCAAACCGCCGACCGGAACCGTCGCCGGTTCTAGTTGCGGCCCGGTTTTAAAAACAATGGTTGACTTGAAGGAGTTCATTTCTTTCATTTTTGCAGGAAAATTTGGTGCTTTATTTGCATCAATACCTTTCACCATATTTGCTGCAGTGTATTGTGTTTTGTTTGGTCTTATTGGTGAGTATCACAAAATCATCTGTATAAATCGAATCTCTTTTGCCGCAATCTCTATTATTTGCTCTGTTGTTTTGCTTCTAACTGGTTGTCCTAAATGCTTTCAGCTTCTGTGGGGCTGTCATTCTTGCAATTTCTTTTTTAATTCTTTTAACCGAATACCAATTGATGAATGTTAGAGGTAACGATGAGTTTCTGATGGAGCTGATTGCAAAAACAAAAGTTTAAGTTGTTGTTCTTTTTAAAGTGCTTAAAAAACTCTGTTTATGGTAATTATGTTTGTTACTTGTTCGGAGTTTTATGCTGTCTTTTTGGTTCAATGACAGAGCAATCCTTTGAGTTGAAGAACTTGGTTTTAGCAGCCTGCTTCAGGAGGCAAGCAAGCATGTCAGTTTTAAATTTTTTGCAGAATTCCTTACTGCAACTTTTTGTTGTAAAACTAAATTACTTGGCTGAGATATTTTTACTTAGTCATATTTAATTTCTCTTACAACTTGCTGCTTGAGGCGGCAAACTTATTGTATAAATTCATACTTTTGCTTAAGTTATGTTCTTCAGCCTTATGTTTTAGTTTCTCTTTTTTTCTGCTTTAAGCTTTGTTAGGTTAATTCTTGACCTTGACAAGCTTCTTAAAATACTTGTGAACTTTTGTGACTTAGCTTCCCTAAAACCAACAATCTTTTTCCATCACCGTATTTTCTGTAGCTCTATAACAGAAAATGATAAAGAAGAAACTTGAGTGGATTATCTAATTATTAGTTATGCCAATGACAGATTGTCGACTTCTGTTGTGAAGTTGATTGCTTTGTACTGGTTCATGTCAACATGACATGATATAGCTCTAACAAAATAGGATAGCTTCCTTTAAATCGCTTGAAAGGAGGGTATAAATGGCAGAAGATCCGCCTCGCGTCATCTTTCTGGTATCTGTGTTGCTAAGCAAAGCCTAATATAATTGTATTCCATGAAAACATATCATGCCCTGACATTTAATGAAAAATCCATTGTGCCTCATCAATAAAACCACATTTCGTCCAGGAAGTGATAACCAAGTTCCAGGAAAAAAACATTACTTTGGGGCATTCATTACACTTTGTTGGCATCCTCTAAGGAGCCGCATTTATCATAAGCATCGATTAGCCTGTTGAGGATAAAGTCTCTCATGAAAAAGGCTATCTAATGACATTGAAAATTACTAAAAAAATAACTAAAAAAAGTAACCTCAATGAGAACTAATTATAAGATGTAAATGCAGCAACTGCATCTTGGGGTGTTGATCTTTGCTTGACTCAAATGTGTATGGATTTTCCTGTAAAGTAAGACAAAGTAAATAAACTTATGTATATTCGTTAAGAATATCAAAGCAAAGAAAAACTATATAATAATTATACTAAATACACGATAATACTAACATTTACCTATGAGAAATTTATATTGGGTATTGTTTGTTGTGTACCATCATAAACTCCACTCCTCGATTGATTAATATAGCCTTGAAACCCAATCACCTAATTAAACAATGAATTTGTAGGATTGTGTAAGATGTAGTAGTTTATAACAATATAAATTAATAAAAAAAATCAAAGGTAATTGCAACTTCTGGCAAAAATAAAAAAATGTAAGTGCAACTTACATTCTCTTAAGATGAGTGATAGATGTTTGGAGCGAAGGGAGTTGGTGGGTAATATCCTCTAAACAAAGGAGCCTGATTAACCTTTATATTCAATAACAAATATATATCACATACATCATGGTTTGCTGCACTAAATACAATCTATAGTATTATAATTTATTTCATTTTAATAAAAAAATTATTGAAATACATCCATGCAAAGGATTTTTTATACCTCAAAGCTAGTATTAATAGATGTGGCTCCTAAATTTAGTGGAGTGAACATGCAATATTCCCAGCGGTCCTTGATTCCTATCCACAATAGTATTGAAATCAAAATTAATAAAATTACATGATAAAATATTTTATTGAAGATATTATTTTAATATATATATGTAAGATACCATTAAAGTAAAGCTTTCCAATGATTGCATCTCATTGTAATTTTGTGAAGAAAGACAAGGATTTTCACATCGTTCAACTTCTTTCCTTTGTTGAGGATTCTATACCACCAAAACAAATATACTGAGTGAATTTAAACATATATTGACGTACTAACGAAAGATTTTGAAATAACAATTATCATATCTTTTTGGTTCTTGATTTTTTCTCAACTTGTTGCATCTTCTTTTTATTTTTGAGCTTCGGAACCACTTCTTCTATTCGAGATATTTTCCTTTTGGTTGAAGGGTGACCTCTTCATCGAGTAACCAAAGGACTCAATACTTTGTTTGTCCTACTTGGTACTTGATTGTCAGCACAGCATTGTGATGGTGAAGCCGATCTTTGAATGGTTTGATTGTCAATCAATTCATCATTAGCAATTTTGGCCTTCAATTCTTCAGTCGCTTTCAACACTAGTTCATATTCGCCTTTAAAATAAACAAGAATAGCAACTTTTTCAAATTCCTTGCACAATTTTTCGCATCGTTCTGTTTGCTGACGCAAAGGATTGTATCCCCTTTTCAAGTCCTTTCTCCACCTTGACAAAATGTATTTCTGAGGCACTTCACTTATACTCCTAGCAATGAGTACCGAAAGTGCATGTCTGCATAAAATGCCTCTAAACTCGAACAAACGACATTTACAATTCACTTCACAATCATCTACGTTGAAGTACACAGTAAAAACAAGATCTTTTGTCTTCTCTCCAACTTTTCCATCTTCTATAACTTCATACTCATAAGTTGATTTCTCAGTTTTCATGAGAGAATTATGGCAATAAAATTTTCCCCATCTTGAAATTCTTTGAATTTGGAATTGGTGTAAACTCTCTGAAACTGTTTCTCGATGTCATAATCACTGAGACACTCATACCAAGAATTGAAGGACTGAAAATCAGCTAGGTTCTCTTTCTCAACTTTACTTTTCAATGCCACATCATACAATTCAACAAACTGCTTCAAAGTGGTTTTATGTGAAACATACCCTTTAAAAAAAACATTTATACTTTCACTCCGTTGTGTGGTATACACACCTGCCCCAAATGAACTTTTCACATATGCAAGAACCCATCGTTGTCATTTATGGAATAATCCTCCTAACCACTCATTACCTGACAGATTATAACTTTCAATCATCAATGACCACCCATTTTCAAACTCGCTTTTAGTGGAAGAATCATAAACAATTATCTGCAAAACTTACTTACTTTCTTCATAATCAGTATATCCTCTCAACTTCTCAGGAAGTTTGTTATGCCATAAGCACAGTCTATGCCGAGCATTAGGAAAAACAATTTCAATAGCATTCTAGATGGCCTTGCACTGATCAGTAATTATAGCCTTAGGATGAAGTCCTGACATACAATTTAGCCATGATTGAAATAGCCAAAGAAATGAGTCTCTGTTTTCACTAGTCAACAATCCACAACCAAACAACATAGATTGTCCATGATGATTTACTCCAACAAATGGAGCAAAAGACATATCATACTTGTTGGTGAAATACGTTGCATCGAATGTTATCACATCTCCAAAAACTTCATAAGCTGCCTTACTTCTTCCATCTGCCCAAAATAAGTTCCTTATGCGAGAGCTTTCATCGACATCCATCACGTAGAAAAAATTTGGATCAGTCTCTTGCATCCTAGCAGAATACTTGCAAATTGCTTCAGCATCTCCACACACCAAGTCTAGTCCGCCTTGCTTTTCAATATAATTACGACAATCCTTTTCGTTAAAGGTGACATTCTCAAATCCTCCAGCTTCTATTACAAGAGAATGATAATTTTTTCCCGCACTAATTCCAGCTCCATCATTGATCTCAAGCCTCCTTTTCACATTTTCACTAAGCTTTCTGTGGCATCTGAAATGACGTGCTTTTCCAGGGATTAGCAAATGGTCATGATCAAGTTCAACACTTGATATTTGAAACTGCCCGTCATCATGTAATATAAGTCTAATTATAGCTTTACATCCTGTTTTTGTTACACATGAAGAGGTTAATGAGTTACTTTCGAGTTGTCGTTTCCAAGTCTTGGATGCAAAAGCAATGTATTTAATATTACCATCATCATTACGCTTTGAAGTTCTTTTAATCACACCAAATCCTTCTTGCTTTGCATAATTCGAATAGTAACCATGTGCTTCTTCCGACGATGCAAAAGTCATCCCAATTTTGGGCTCTTGAATTATTTCTTCCTCATCCATATTTTGTATGACAAACGTAAATTATTAGAATACTTGTTCTATGAAATACATATAGTCTTAAACAAATACGGTAGAAATAAAGTTGTTTTCCTAGAAATCTTTCTCATAAGAATTTTTTTTGAAGTAAACAACAAAAATGCAGTTAGATTTTACATATTATAACTTGAAACAGCTTATAACAACGTTCTCACTTCTGACCTAAGGTCTCAAAATCTCTCCATCTTGTCATGTTGAAATTACAAACTACATGGATGGATGCTCTCAACTTAGAACTAAACATAGATATCCAACAACCTACTTAGAAGCAAAACTAAAACTGATACACGATGGAAACAACATCATGGAATAATGAGTTTCTTGCCAGCATAGATGGGTATCCCCTCTGAGCCCATTAGCCTCTTTAATTAAAGAATATATATTAAACTAACAATCCAAATAAAATATGGAAATATTTATTTTTACTCATAAGTCATAAGAATATTAAACGAACATATATTTCATAAGAATATTAATCAAACAATCCAAATAAAATTTCAAACATAGATCATAACAAGAATTTTTTTTTTGTGATAAAAAGATGAATGATTTAGAGAACAAAAATTAAAAACTGAACCAATAATTCAAAGTTCAAAGAAATTAACCTTTACTGGTTCAAAATCCAAGAAGCTGGTAGGTTAGGTGGCGACACAAAAGCAAAAGTAGTTTTAGTCTGCGAGTGAAACAAAAAGAAAGTAAACAAAAATTGAACCTAATGGTGGTAACTGTGCGTGTGCTTTACTAACATTAATGTGAGTCACTCAAGTAATGGTGGGACCAGTTTGCGGGACCAACGTGTCATACCACGTTAGGTGGGAAATTTGGACGGGTCAATTATACGGGGATGTAGCAAAAATCGATGAGCAATTAGGTGTAACACAATAAATAGGGAGATTATTTTGGATCTAAAGTGAAATATTACATAACATGAATTGATTTAATTGTTTAATTTGAAGAAATAATAAATAAATAAATGATACATGGCATTCACGAACATGTGACACTTGTTAGAAGAAGAAGGCTTTAATAATTAATAACCTACCTTTTTTTTCCAACTTCTTCTATTTATATATATATATGACTATCTTATAATCCGGTCGTTGTCCGGGAATGAAAAGAAAATTGAAAAAATTATCTTGAATTTAGAATGAAAAATTACTTAAAAACTTAAGAAATTGATTGATTTTATTAAAATTTTAAAGTATTAAATTGAAACAACATGCTATAATCAAATTTGGTAACTTTTATTTATTGAAAGTACATGTCCATATTATAAAATAAAATGTTTAGATTCTAATTCGCACTTCCGGAATACACCATAGACTCGAGGCTTCGGATTAGCTTTGACTTAGCTTAATGCCTCATATTTAATCATTTCCTCCAAACTAAAAGAACAAAAATAAATTTCATTTCTTTTTTTATACAAACAAATTCCTTTCACATGTGATGCAGTATATTATGATTTTACTACTTCTTATTAATTAATATATATATATATATAATTTGATTAATTCAGTACTTTTTATTTCTACTCTTTTTCTAATCTTATTAATTAGCTTTTCAATAACCTTGTATATATAATTAGTACAAGAAAACAAAAACAAAAGAATCGAGCGACATTTTTTATCCCCTTATAGATTTTGTATTTGATTAATTGAGCACCGACTAGGCCTGACTGATAGATATATAATTATATACTGATCAATAGCCATTTGTTGAGGTCAGATTAATGTTCAACAATGTGATTAAGTAGATAGTCGACCTTTCATCCTTTGAGTTTCTGAGATCTGTCTGGGTTGAAGACATGTGAATCAAAGAATATTTTGGAAGTGCGGAAATGAGATCCCGCATTAGCACTCCGACAATCAAGTTAGTGACATTTTTCTCCCCAAAATGAGGTGTTAGCTTTGATGTAGAAGCTAGGAAGTTTTTGAATAGAGATATAATAAAGAGGTTACTTTGTATATAATAATGAGTGTCGCTCCGAAACTGATTTTCCAACTATCCTGTCGGGTGCTTATGAGAAGATAGATCGTCCGGATTTATGTCTGACGTTCAGGCAAGTGTTGGAGATATGGTTCAACGCCATTAAAACAAAATGCTAATGTACTGCAGGAAGAAGATAATTATAGTTATAGCCAGTGTTGACGGAACCGAACCGGACCGGCCGGTTAAATCTGGACTGAAGACCAGAAATCCGAATAATGATGGGCATGGCATAGCATAGAATCTGGGTTGAAGACCAGAAATCCGAATAATGATGGCTCTAATAAACAGCTCGATCTTATTCCTAAATCCTAAACCCAACTCACATTATCGTATTTCATAATTCAAATGAATGAGGCCTAGGCCTTAGCCCACTGGTCTACTAACACCCCCAGCCCCATGAGAAGTCTAGTTTTTTCAGTTCCACAGGCCTATATAGATGTTGGATACAAATTCCTAGGCCCAAGCTTCAGTCCAATGATTTTTTTTTATATATATAAAGTCCAATGATTTAAAACACAAATAAATAACTATCTTCAAATATTTATAACAAGTGGTTCGGTTCGCGTTGGCGCATCAAACGTTAAAAAATTTGGATTGTTTAAGAATTACTTCTATTGAATGCAATTGCTCGATGTTGAAAAAATGTTTTTAAGTTACAACATGATCTAAAATTTATTATATTTCTAAATAGCAACTATTAATCTATAAATGGAAAATTGAATTTGCTTAAAACATATTATATCATCTAAATTGTAAAGTTTACTTATATAATGTCTACTGTTTAAAAACATAAAATATCTAAATGATTAACCTATTTTTTTTATCTAGTATCATAAAAATTAAAGTCTATGCCAATTGGAGAAAATAATTGCATGTCTTAAGCCATTCTAAATGAACTTGAACTAAGTAACTATTAATTCCACTTCTTTATATAGTTAATGCAAAGTTCTATTTAATTAAAAAAAATAGTTAGTATAGATGAAGGATTAATTTTTTCTATATCACCAATCATGGATTATTTAGCTCTTCAATACATTAAAGAGGAATTCTCCCAACAATAAATACGTCTACACTAATGACTTCCCAAAATAGTTCCAAACGACATGCAATCACCAAAATGACCATAAAGGAAAGATAAAAATCTAATTTGGACTTTTCTATAATTTACCAAGTGAGAAAAGACCAAAAAGGACAAAATGCTGGCTCCTCGTCAATCCTGATTTGGAGCACTTAGTAATTTCATTGGGTGTTTCAAATAATATTTAGTATATATATATATATATATATATATTATACTACCTTTTAATTTTTTCAATAAACACAAAAATTTTTCATTAAACAAATTCTTTTTCGTATTCTTATCAATCTTATCAAATATACATATACCTTACTATTGAGCTTTTTAAAGACCTTTTGAAATGCTTTTTTAATTTTTTTTCTTTCTTTAGTGATGTTATAAGAATTTTAGTCACCTTTTTGCTTTCATTAGCCATATTAAATAATCTTATTTAGTTTTTTAAATAACCTTATTAAAAACTTTAGAGACCTTATTAAAAGATCTTTAATTAGATATATAATTGAACATTTCTAATGACCTCATTAAGTTTCTAAGTAACCTAAATATGCATTTTAGTAACCTTATTAACCCTCTCCTTAGTGATCTTATTATAATATTTTTAAAAACATTATTAAGCTATTTTATTAAAATCATAGGTTTCTTATATACTAACCTTATAAAACTTTTCAATAACCTTATTTTGTTCATTTATAAATCTTATTAAGGTACTAACCTTATTAAGTTGTTTATTGTCCTTATAAGCTTTTTAGAAATTTTATTAGCATTTTCAGTGACATTATTAAGTTTTAGTAAACTTTATATATATTTTAATAACCTTATATAAGCATTTTTAGTGACCTAATTAACCTTATTATAAAAATATTTTAGAGACTATATGTTTTTGGTAACCTTATAAGATGTTTTAGAGACCTAAACTTCTAGTAAATTTATAAAGTTTTTTTTTATTTTTTTATAAACTTATTAAAGAAACCTTATTAAACTTTTTTTTCTTTTTACTTTTCTCTTAAATTTTTAGTTTTAGCTAGTAACCAAAAGTTTTATTACTTTAATTAATCATAGTTAATTTGAAAATTTCATTAATTTTTATTGATTTGGTTTGAAAGTATTCATATCAAATCAAATTCTATGAAAAAACTCATTATAATAATTTTTTAAAGCAGAAAAGTTGAAAGTTAAGGATGATTCTTTTTTTTTTTTTGGAATTGGGTGTGCTAAAAAAAGGTAGGGGTGGGTTGAGTATCAATGAATAATGTTGAGAGTAGATTTTAAATTGTAGAGTAACATATTTATAGTACTCAAATTTATGTGCAAAACTGTATTTTAGGAAATAAAGTCTAATTTGCAATTAATGAATCAATCAATAATTTTTTATTAACATGTTATTTCATAATTAACAAATCAATTAACCCATCTCTCTGGCAAAAAAAAAAAAAAGTCAATTAACCCATATACATTAAGTATTTGATTGCTTAAACTCCTTTTTCTAAGCTCCATCCCATGTCTGATTCCATCAACTCTCTCAATCATTTCTCTAACTCAATCCCACTCATGAACCCATCTTCTTCATCTCTTTGCTCCACAGCAATGGCCATCTTCATATCTTGAAGCAAAATCTTTCGATTCAAGTGTTGCTCTGCGTATAAAGGCCATGCAATCATGCAGTCATCTTAATAATGATGATTTAGTCCAAAAAAGAAGAAGAAGAAGAAGAGTGATTTGTCTTTCATAATCAAGTTAATATATTAGCGGTATCAAATCAACCCAAAAAAAAAATCGATAGCACCTCCTCCTATAACAAATCATTCTTCTTCATATTGGCAGTAATCATCATTTCACAATATCAAGACAAAAAATTAATCATAAAAAGCTTGATAAATAAAAAAAAATTGATCTTCTTCATATTATCAGCAATCATCATTTCACAATATCAAGACAAAAAAAAGCTTGATAAATAATCAAAAAAACATTGATCAACCCTAAAAAAATAAACAAGTCAAAGCAAAATAGAGAATTGAAACAAAAATCTTCAAAACCTAATATATGACATAACATAGCAAGTCAATTTATATTATTAGTTGGCTAAGTATTTGAAATTCAAAATCAAATAGTATTAATGCTAATTGATTTTATTTTGATCAAAATATTCAAATCAATTAATCAATCAATCAATCAATCTAATATTTTAATTTGATCAAAATATTTAAATCAATCAATCAATCAATTAATCTAATATAAATAAATTGGACACATATTAGAAGGAGGAGGCCTCAATAATTAATAACCTTCTTTTTTCCCAACTTCTTCTCTTTATATTTATATATATGATATATGATTTTGTGTGAAATATACATAGTTATGTCAATTTCTGTTTGGGGAACATTGAAATGAATTTCACATGATTTCTTCTTCTTCTTCTTCTTCTTCTTATTTCTTCTTTTTTTTCTT
>AWUE01013414.1:0-27096 GCA_001974825.2 Corchorus olitorius
ACCAATAGGCAAAAGTAGCTTTCCACACCAACTCTCCTTCGATGAAAGTCTTGTCGGCGCACCATTTTTGTTGTAGCTTCTCTCGGCTTTTCTCTTTTGAGCTCGCAAATGATCTAAAGCCAATAATCTTTCTGACTCCGCATCTTCAAGATCAATCATCATGGATTCATTGTATTCCTCCCAAGTGAGATTATTTTGGAATGCTACCCTGGCTGACTTGGCCAAGATCTCTACTGGCACCATGGCATCATGGCCATAAGTGAGACTATAAGGACTTACACCAGTGCTGGATCGCTGAGACATACGGTATGCCCATAATGCCTTTGGTAAATGCACATCCCATTTGCCTGGTGCGTTTTTGATCATTTTCTCAATGATGGACAAAATTACTTTGTTGGAGGCCTCGGCTTGACCATTTGCTTGTGCATAATATGGTGTAGACCTTGTAAATTTGAGGCCATACTCTTTTTTCCATTTCAACAATCAACTTGCCATCCAAAGTTGGTGCCTTGATCCGTTGTGAGTGTTTCTGGAATTCCAAAGCGGTGAATGATATTCTCCTCTATGAATTTCTTAACATCCACATGGGTGGTATTATTCATTGCCTTAGCTTCCACCCATTTGGTGAAATAATCCGTGGCAACAATGATGAAGCACACTCCTCCCTTGGCCGGTGGGAAAATTTTCCCAATTAAGTCAATTGCCCAACCTCTAAACGGCCACGGTTTTATAACTGAGTGTAACTCTTCGGATGGAAGCCTAAAAACAGGCCCATATTTTTGGCATTCTTCACATCCTTTAGCAAATTCGATGCAATCTTTCAGCACCGATGGCCAATAAAAGCCATGACGGCGTATAAGCCATCTCATTTTCCTTCCAGCTTGGTGCGCTCCGCACAAGCCTTGATGTACATCTTTCACCACCTTTCTGGCTTCTTCTTTATCCAAACATCTTAGATAAACACCATCTTCACCTCTTCGATATAACTCATCGGCCAACAAAGTGTAGTGCACGGCCAAAGTCCTTATTCTTCGCTCAACCCTTATAGATGGATTATTGAGGTATTGAATGAATGGTTCTCGCCAATCGGTGTGGTGATGATCTATGTTGCACACTTCGAACACATTCTCTCTATTGAGTGCCGATGGCATGCTTCTTCTCTCGACATGCACCACTTTCTTCCATATGTCATCTTGGAAGGTGATACCAGATGCCAATTGTGCTGCAACATTCGCTCCTTCATTTTGGTGTCGAGGAACATGTTCAATGCTCACATCATCAAACTCGTCCATCAATTGAATAGCCATGGCATAATATGGCAACAAAGATGGACTTGTACATTTGTATTCCCCGGTGAGTTGGTTGATAACCAATAGTGAATCACCCTTTATATGTACGAATGAGGCTTTCATCTCTCGAAGCATCTCCAAGCCGATGATGAGTGCTTCATATTCCGCTTGATTATTGGTGCAATCAAAATCTAGGTGAAAAGCCATCATGGTACATGTGTCTTGAGGTGATGAAATGATAATCCCCGCGCCTGCCGAATCTGTGGTGCTGGAACCATCAAACTCTAGTGTCCAAGGCGCCAATGCTATCTCCATGACTTCGGCTGAATCTTCAAGTTCCTCACCAAGATCAATGCAAGGATGATCGGCCAAGAAATCTGCAATAGCTTGGCCTTTAACAGCCTTTTGTGGGATGTATTTGAAACTAAACTCAGAAAGTGCCAAGCACCATTTTCCGAGTCGGCCTTTAAGCATAGGCCGAGTTAGCATGTACTTCACTATATCAGTTTTGGCAATAATACACACATTAAAATAGAGCATATAATGGCGTAATTTTATTGCTGCAAAATAAAGTGATAGACAAAGTTTCTCAATCGGACTATATCTATTCTCAACATCGGTGAGAGTCCGACTTAGATAGTACACTGCTTGTTCCTTTCCTTTTTCTATTTCTTGGGCCAACAAACATCCAATAGATGATGTTGTGGCCGAAATATACAAGTACAAAGGTTTTCCTTCCTATGAGGAACTAAGACAGGTGGCGATGCTAAGTAATTTTTATCGCCTCAAATGCTTCTGGTGCTCATCATTCCATTGGAACTCTTCTCCATTTTTCAATCTCAACAGTGGTGAGAACACTTTGGTTTTACCAGTCAGTGTTAGAGATGAATCTTCGTAAAAAAGTTTACTTGCCCAAGGAATCGTTGAAGCTCCTTTTTGGTGGATGGCGCCTTAGCTTGCATAATAGCCTTTGCCTTGTTTTGGTCTATCTCAATGCCTCGTTGATGAACCAAAAACCCAAGGAAATTGCCTGCACCAACACCAAAAGCGCACTTTAAAGGGTTCATTTTCAAGCCATGTTGTCGCATTCTTTCAAATGATCTTCTTAGATGATCGATGTGGTCTAAAGAATTATGGGACTTGACCACTACATCATCAATGTACACTTCCATAAACTTACCAATCATGTCATGGAAGATGGCATTCATCGCCCTTTGATAGGTTGCACCGGCATTTTTGAGTCCAAATGGCATCACTATCCACTCAAATGTGCCAATTGCGCCAGGACATCGAAAAGCGGTCTTATGAATATCTTCTTCTGCTATGTAGATTTGATTGTAGCCACTATGTCCATCCATGAATGATAACATCCTATGTTGGGCGGCACCATCTACTAAGAGATCTGCAACAGGCATGGGATATTCATCTTTAGGGGTGGCTGAGTTCAAGTTGCGAAAATCAACACACACCCTAATTTTACCATTCTTCTTCACCACAGGTACAATGTTAGAAATCCATTCTACATACCTTGCAGTGCGGATAAAACCAGCTTTCAAAAGCCTCTCAACTTCCTCTTTAACTTTAAGAATGACATCATTTGCCATCCTTCTAGGAGGTTGTTGATAAGGGCGGTGTCCATCTATGATTGGGAGCCGGTGCTCCACCAATTCTCGACTTAAGCCAGGCATTTCATCATAGTCCCATGCGAAACAATCTTTGTACTCTTTCAAGAGTGCGATGAATCGTGGCATGTCTTCTTCGGCCAAGAGTTCACTTATGTAAACTGGCCTATGCTTGCCGTCGGTGCCAAGATCAATCTCAAGTAAAGGATCTTGTACTTCGGCTTTGAGATCATCAAGTTTCATGGGTGCATGGTCGAGTTCCTCCATGGTGATCTCATCTTGATTTTTATTTTGATTTTGATAAGCCGCATTAGCTACTGGGGCGGCTAAGTCCTCTAGACATTGTAGATTTTGTTCAAGTGAGTAGGCCGACAACTTCTTCAAAGTGTTGTTGGCCACTTCTACTTTTTCTTGGTGTGAATTCATGGAATCTCCTCAATGGTAGGAGAACAAGGAAGCGGGCTATAAGGAATTATAGCACTTGGCCGTACAAGATTTTCCATAGCCTCTTTCAAGGCATCTTTTTCAATCTCTTGTGTAGAAAAGATTGGTACTGGTCGGCCATACTTGTCTTGGCCCATAAATCTGACTGGTCCGGTGCTACCGTCATAAAATCTCACATCAACTGCATGAGACTCAACTTTGAAAGGTTTGGTATCTGCCTTCACCACTTCAACCTCTTCACCATTCCAAAACATAAGCATTTGGTGCATGGATGATGGTACACACCAATTGGAATGAATCCAATCTCTTCCAAGCAAAGCATTGTAAGTTGAAGTTGAATCAACCACAAAGAATGCGGAGAGGGATGTCTTTGAACCAATGGTGAGTTGTGTGGGTAAGATTCCCATGGTTTCTTTGATAGCACTAGAAAAATCACTAACAGTGACATTAGACTTGATTAAGTCATCAGCGCATTTGCCAAGCTTCTTCAATGAGGAATATGGCAACAGATTAATTGTAGCACCATTATCAACTAGAACCCTATTCATAGGAATGCCATCAATATGCGCTTTGATATACAAAGGTTTGATATGAAAAGTGGCTTGCTCATCTGGCTTGGTGAACACTATGGCTTTGGTGCCATCAATGTTGCCCCCCGAGTGTGCAATTTCTTCCTCTTGAGGTAGTTGAATGGTGCCATCATCATTCCCAAGTGGGAGTGGTTCATTAAGATCCACTTTTTCTTGCGTCTTAGCTGCAAAGGTGCAGGGCAAAATGAGTACCTTGCAAAGAAGATCTACGGTGAATTGACCAAAGACAATGGAATTTGCAGATTTTTCATTGAATTCTTCTGCTTGCATGGTGTCACTTTCCTTCATAGCGTTATCTTCACCATTGAGGTTGGCCTTTTCGGCCAAATTAGCCTCAAGTGCATCATCTTCTGGAATGGCAAAATTCTCACCATCTTCCAGAATATCCCCAAATGAACTTAGGTTCACAGAGAGGTTGTCAAGGTCATACGCCCATTTGCGAGTGATAAGTGTAAGAATGTGAGCGGCATCTTTGTCAATCTTGCTTCGCTCATCGGAAAGGTGATTTGCTTCTTCGAGATGTTCAGCCTCTTTCTTCTTGAAATTGACATGTCTTTCTTTCAAGTATGCTGTTTCAAGCAAAATTTCAGCTTTCCAATATTCTATGCCCTTCTTGACTATGTCATCAACGGTCATAGTGGTTTTGACTTGAATGATGCCCAAGACTCAATTTCTAGCTCCAACTCCTCCAAGGAGCTTCGTGCAAAGTAATCAGATAGTCTTTTCTCCAAGTCACTTTCTGGTGCACGATCATTGTCTTCATCATCGTTGGTGCCATCGTCACTCGCACCACCAATGTTGGGCATGGTGTTGTCTTCTGGCTCTTGCACTATTTGTGCGGCAAGTTTTCGATAAAAGAGAATAGTCTCCATGTCAATTTTGCCTTCTCGAGCCAAATAGTTGATGTCAGGAGTGTCATGGCCAAGAGCTATTTCAGTCAAAGCACTGGCTCTAGCATCAAGTTCAGCTTCCTTCCAATCAAGTAGAAGTGTTTTTTCATTGAGCTTTGCACTTCTAATCAAAGCCTTGGCTTTCCATGGTTTGTAACCATTGGATACCAACTCTTCAATTGTTGTTGTTGAAGTAATGAAGTGCGGCATCTCTTGCTTAGTGATATTCTCATCAGTGCCACTTTCATATACTTCCATAGGAGCTTGTTCAATTTCCATCTCCTTTCTTTCTTTAGCTCTCCTCCGAAGCTCACGGCGCCTCCAAGTCTTTCGATTTCTCCGAATGGGCTGGCTGGGGAACTTGGGATGTTGCACCCTTTGCCAAGTGCCATTTTTAGCTTTTGGAGTCTGCCTCACCATCCTTGGCCGAATGTTTTGAGTTGCATGCTTTTCTCTGAGTGCAACTTCTTTTTCAACAGCTAAGGTGCGGTACTCAACTTTCTTTTGGTTCAACCAAGGCCTTATTTCATGCCTTGATCTTTTTGCACCATGTTTGGTTGAAGTTTTAGCCTCTGGATCAAGCTTCAAGGATTTCTTTGCCACTGGTGGCACCACATTGGAGGATGATGGTGCCATTGCTGAAGTGGATGGCTTTTCTAGCCATTTTTTGTTTTCTTGGTACGGAGAGTACCTCACACGAGCATCTTCTCTTGGTTTAGAGAGTCTTTGTGCTTTTCTTTTTGTTGGTGCAACTTCTTCAACTTGGTGAGGAGAAGTAGTTTGATGGAACTTCCTTCGAGGTACACTCATTGATTGTGGACTTCTAGGACGCACCAAATATTCCATTGGATGAATGGATGGAGGATACTCAACTTTTGTTCTCGGATTTCTGAGCCTCAATGCAATTGAATGTGGTGACAATGGCTTGGTGCGCTGAAAACCCAAAGGCTTTGGCTTAGGATCAACATAGCCATACCTTTTCACTTTGGTGGTGAGGTAACCAGCTCCATTTTTGGACTTTGGTGCGTCGGCATTGGCATGCTCCATCACCGAATCTATTACCTTTGTTGTTGCATTTTCACCATCTTTTTCAATAGCTACACCTTTGGCCTTTTCTTCTTTTGTTAAGCGGCCATTTTCAGGGAGGTTGATTGACACCATATGGATGGGTGCGGGGAAAGGATCCTTGTCAACCTGCATCTCCTTTTTAGGTGCTTCAGGAAATTTGAGGTAACCTTTTTCAATTTTCTCTTGCACCACCTTTCTGAAGACGGTGCAAGCATTGGTGGAATGTGTCCATGAATCATGATATTTGCAATAATCTTTGTCTTTGATTTCATCATGCGAAGGTATGACATGACCTGGAGGAAGTTTGATCATTCCTGACTCATGCAAGAAATCAAAAATATCATTAGACTTTGAAACATCAAATGAGTAGGTGCGGCTCCCGTCATATGGCTTCTTTTCGGCTTGTTGCTGATACATCTTGGCGAATCTTTGCTGAGTTTGAGGATGTGTAACTCCAGCTTTCACCAAGGATGGGCATTCAATGGGGCGATCTACTTTCACCACCTCTGCTACACTAAGTTCATAGTTTGGCTCCTGGTAGTAGGTGCCATAAGACGAACTTCTCCTTTCTGCCTCCTCTCGGAGTAGAGTTTCATATCTAGCAACTTTGGTTGACATTTCATAAAAGTCTCTGAAATCAACTCCCTCAAACTTCTTTCGAAGTTCAAGATCTAAGCCATTATGTGCGAGGTGCACGAACTCTGCCTCTGAAAGTGGGGTGCGGCATCTGTTTCTCAACTTCTTGAATCTAGCAAGGTAGTCCTCCGCGGATTCTCCTTTTCTTTGATACAAGCGAGAAAGATCACCCACTGAAATTTCAGGTTCAGTTCTATAGAACTGAGTGTGGAAAACTCTCTCCATTTCCTCCCACGTTCTAACGGAGTTAGGTGGGAGATTGATGTACCAGGTAAACGCAGACCCAGTAATGGAGTGAGGGAAAAGTCGTAACTTGTGGAAACCAGAACTTGCTTCTCCGCACTGGATGGTGAAGCGAGCAATATGCTCCAAAGTGGAGTGCTCACCAGAGATGCCCGAAAAGCAGGGATTGAACTCAGGGATTTTATATCCTCTTGGAAAAGGATGTAGCCGATCATACTCCTCTGGATATGGAGCTTGAAAAGTAGGACGACTCATTCTCCTGAATCCAGGGCCAACAATGTCTTGTATCATTTCGGCAATCTGGTTTCTATTGAGTTGCAGAGGAAAAACCTCCTGAGGTGGTGCGACAGGCACTTGAGGTGGAAGTGCAGCATGTGGTAGTACAACATTACGAAGTGCGGCTTGGCGATATGCAGCATTGCCATTCCTTGCACCATTTCCATTATTGTTCACACCATTGTTGTTCGCACCATTGTTGTTTGCACCATTGTTGTTTGCGCCATTCACCCTAGCATGGGGTGGCACATAAGCAACATTTCTTGCCTCAACTTGATTCATTTCGCCAAGGTTGTCGACAATCACTTCATCAAGAGGCATCATATGGTTGATTTGGCGTCCAGGAGCATTCTCCGCACCAAGATCATTTTGAACAGCACCATTTCTCATGGGTGGAAGATTTTGGTTATCCACACCGTTGTTGATGGCATTATTCACACCATTCACTTGATTTGCATTGTTCACACCATGATGGAGAGGTGGTGCAGGCAACTCTTCTTGTTGTCGCACCAGCACCACAGGTTGGTTTTGCCCCCCAAGTGCGGCGTTCAATCTAGCAAAATTTTGGGCACTTTGTCGAGATTCGGCCTTTGTTTGGGCCAATTCTAGCGCCACTATGTCCGCATTATTGTCCATTTTCTCGATGGCCTGCGTCAAAGCACGAATCGCGAGCCATAACTCAAGACTTGTTTGGTGCGGAGACAGCTGCACCAAGGGTGGGTCGGCCACACCATTTTTTCCACCAGATCCTTGGCCTTCAAGGAGGGCCAAGCCGTGGTTAGATGGGTCCTATGGCTTCTTCCCATTTGCTTCCTTGTCCGACATCACTAGTGCAACAAATAAACAAAGAAAACGAAAAAGAAAGGGAAGAAGAGGAGAATGAAAAATAACGCATAAAAGAAAAAAGTAAAGAGAACAAGAAAATAAAACCTTTTCAACAGCACCGAGATGAGATCCGAATCCTTGTTGTCCCACCGGGCGTGCCAAAAAGAGATGTTCGCGCCAAAAAATTCTCTTTGGAATTCTTGGTGAAAGGGTACCGAGCGTGCCAATCAATTTTGTCAAAAAATTGATAAAAAGTGTGATGAAAATTAAAAGATCAATTTTGTCTTAAAAATTGAGAAAAAGATGCAAGTAAAAATAAAAGTTCAATTTTGTAGTAAAAATTGATAAAAAGTGCAGTGAAAAGTAAAGGATTGCTTGGAGTGCAGCAAACATAAAAATAAACCAAACGAGTTGCGGATCCTGAATCAAAGTCACACAAACGTGTTTAAATCATTGATTCCAGATTCAGAAAACATAAAAAGGATTGCTGTAAAAAAGGATATTTTTTTGATTCATGAAAGGAAAAATAACAAGGTTTTGTTATTTGATTGCAAATGAAAAGTAAATACAAGAGATTTCTTGTAAGAACAAGATTGATAATAATAAAAATAAAATCAAGTGAAGAACTTGATGAACAATATTGAGAAATAAAGATGAAAGTTCTGAGGCTTGTTGGAAAAATGATAAAAGAAGCACTGGGCTTGATTGATTTGCACTGGGCAAGTGTTTTACTCTGAGGAGAGGTTTTTTGAGAGGTTGTTGGAGACCATTTTCGTTGGAGGCTGCTCTCTTTATATAGGGGCCGGCCTCCTAGGGTTAGATGCAATCCGACGGTCCAGATTAACTCCCTCTTGATTCTGCATTATCTTCTGAATTTAATTCCTGATGTAAATCCCTTTAATTAAGGAAAATTCCACCAAAACAGCCAAGAGAAAGTCCACCACGTTTTTGCCTCTTAATTGTGATAATTATCACAATTAATTACTGAAATTTGAATTAAATTGGCTCCAAAAGTCTCGGTGCAGCAAGCAGGGGTGGAAAACCAAGTGCGGAGGAGCCAAATGGTGCTGAAACGGATTCCAAATGCCACGAAACTTTAAACTTGATCAATTGGACATGGGATTAGGCTAAATATCATATCACCATGATCATATGACAAAATCATGAAAAATCGATTAAGGCAATGGCTTAAACCGAGCTAATTTAACCATACTGTTCTTAATTGAATAAAAGTGAAAAGTTATGAAAATGGACAAACATGGCTAAATTCCTCCAAATAGCATCAATATTACATGAAAACCGAGTTATTGTGCCAATTGGTGAAATCGCCATGCAAAAAATGTCTCGGGATTGAATTCTGTCCTTAATTGCACAAAATGCAAGTTTTCTTCCGGGCTCGGAATGAGCTGAAATTTGGACAGAGTGTTCTTCATAATATTTGGAACAACTTTAATAAAAGACATGTTGCTAAATTCATTCATCTTCAACCTCAATTTCGAAACCCTAATCCCATTGTCCTTAATTGAAAACTTGTAAAAAGTTTAACCCGGGAGGGCCCAAATCCTGTTTTAATGGCCTAGACCGGTCAAACCCAATTTTTGGAGTAAAATGGGGCGGTCTTGCTGTTTGAAATCATTTAATTCATTTAATTTCATAATTTCCATAATTTCCATAAGTAATTTGAGAGTAATTAAGGAAATTAAATCAATATTCAACTCTTTCCTTGTTGAATTTGGCCTAGGGTGGACTAAATCCAACCATCCATAGGACTTTAAAGGATTAAATCGTGGCCATCCATTTTGAGCAATTACATGATTACCCTGGGTGTAAATCATGGTATAAACAGTTTGAGACCCAACACAACAGTGGAGGCATTAGAGCAAAACATCTCATATGCCCAAACCAGAAAAAATGGGATAAGCTTTTGATGAATGTACTGCTAGATTCGGATGAAAGAAGGGAATTGGAGAAGAAGGAAATTTCCCTTTTTGGTGGAAAAGATAGGTTGGTGTGGAAAGCTGAAGCCAGTGGAAAATTTTCTGTCAAAGCTGCTTATAGCTTCATTACCTAATCCTTGGACCAAGTTAACAGTTCAGAGATAGAGAAATGGAACAATCTGTGGAAATTAAAGTTGCCTTACAAGCTTGTTATTTTCTTATGGAAGTTATGCAATAACTGCATCTCAACCAAGATGGAACTAGCAAGAAGAGGCATCAATATGGATACTACTTGTGGACTATGCCACCAGAATGAAGAGTCTACTGAGGACCTTTTTTGGCACTGTTCGTTTGCAAGAGTAGTGTGGTTCGCATCTTCCTTGACAATTAGAGTTGATAACTTCATTGATGTGAACATAGCTGATTGGATATTTACATGGCTAAAGAATACTGGTGCTCATGGCAATCAAATGGAATGGTTCACTAAGGAGATGGTTCTAACATTGTGGTATATTTGGATCCAGAGAAATGAAACATTGTTCCAAGAGAGAAACCCAAATCCTTTAGTAGTGATATATAAGGTAAAGGATACGAGATCATTAATCAACAAAGCTTTTGATGAACAAAGAAAAGGTAGCACTCGGAGAGGAAACTCTTCTATTCGATGGGAAGAAGACACTACTATTGCAATGGAATACCCGGTTCTAAATCCCAAAGACTGGATTATTTTCTTGGATTGGAAAAAGAAACAAGAGAATGACTAGTTTGGTACAAGTATGATGGCTAGGAATTTTTATGGGGACACTATTATACTATGTAGAAGCTTTGAAGTCGGAGAAGCATGGTCGGCCAGAATCAAGTTAGTAAGAGTAGCCTTGCATAGGCTAGTAGAGAGGGAAGCTGAGACTTTACATGTCTGGTTAGGTGACAAAAAATGGATGAACGCAATGCGAGGAAGAACAAAGGTCTCATGGAAACAACAAGTTATTGTGGATGACATTAACAAGCTGTTGAAGGGAATCAAGGGCGTGACCTTTTTCAAGACACACCACCCTCTATCACAGGAGAACAGGAAGATGGCTGAGCAAGCATCAAGCACAACCATATTTTTTTCCTGGCCGTAATGTTTGTCTTTCTTTTATCTATTTTATTTATTTTATGTGCTAATGTGATTAACATTGTTAATGTACCCAAAAAAAATCATGTCAAATTTCAAGTTAATTGAAGATATTTAACTATATGTTTGATACTTCAAGTTAATTGAAGATATTTAACTATATGTTTGATACATGATATTTTCCACCGTTAAATATATATTGAAAATATTGAAAAATATTGGAGTTCGGATCGTTATAATAAAGATATCGGATCGATTTGAAATTTTACGTCCATGATTCATTCAATAAGAGTATTGAATCCAACGATTGATTTTTAAAAATATTAATCCTAAATTAAGTTAGTGAAGATGTAGATTAATCCTAGACTAAGGTTCTAGATGAAATACCAAAAAGCCTAGAGTTATCTATATATATATACTTTAAGTATCTACTTGGAAGTAGTTTGTCTTTATCACAAGAAATATAGAAAAAGGAACAGCAACCGCTCCTTAATTGTCCGAAAAGGCAAATACACGAGTTGGAAATCCCGTGGAGTCCAAAAGCTCCTCCTAATTAAGCAAATCCTGGCAACTGCGCCGTCGTTGGCCGCCGACAAAATGGCGTTCACCGAAACATAGCAAAGAAAATCAAAGAAAGAAACAATTTTGAAATATTTTACCTTTTGACAATTTGTTTCTATTTTATACAAGACATTTGCCCTCACACTCAAACACACACATGTTGGCATACAAATTAAATATTAAAAAATTCATATATTTTTCTCCCCTTGATTTTCGTCAACGGTCAGAATCGCTGGCTTCACATCCATATTCCTCTCTAAGCAACTTCCCCTTTATATATATTTATACACTAGATGTCTCTCTCTCCCTCTCTATCTCTAACAACTTCGTTTTTATTTTGGATTTCTTCATCAAAACCAGACTCTTTAAAATCCCCTTTCCTTTTATGCTCATTCAGTAATTGTTTCAAACATGAGCCCTGCAAATCCCCATGAACGAGGTCTCAAGCCTGGGATGATGATCAATGGGCTCCGACCTTCTCCTTTGAAGATCAACAAAGACTCTCATCTTATTCAAAAACCAGTTCCAGCTCCCAAGCAACAGCAGCACCAGCGACAAGGCCCTGTTATAATTTACACACATTCGCCTAAGATTATTCACACTCAGGCTCGGGATTTCATGGCTTTGGTTCAGAAGCTTACTGGGCTTTCAAGGTCTGATAATGAAGTCAATGACTCTGCCCCATCAAAACCCACAGAGGATAACGACTCTTCTTCGGCTCTCACGGAGGATAACGGCTCTTCCGGCGGCGTTGATGTGAATAATAAACCCCAAACCCGAACCCAAACCCAAACCACCAATATTATGAGTACTCCACCGGTTCCCTTTTTTGCTGATGTGCCTCTCTTCACCCCAAATTCTGCAGATTTCTTTTGCTCCCCCAGGCCTGTTTATAAGTTTGCTGATAATTCAATTATGTCCCCGGGTTTGGGCAATTTGAACTCTCCATCTCTGCTAGAATTCATGAAAGGACTTCCAGATTACTGAAACTGAGATGGAAAGTGTTAGGGTTTTGTAGTTTCTTTTTTCTGCAAATAATCTCAATTGTTTCATGTTCATAGTTTTTCTTTTCTTTTGAATTTCTTGTTAAAAATTCCTTTTCTTTTTTCTTCTTTTTCTGTGTTCGAAATCTTTCTTGGACGATCATCGATCGTCAGCCACCAATTGTGGATTGATTTAATTTATTCTTTTGGCCTAAAGGAAAGAACATAAATTGTTTCCTTGTATGTATGGCATTGATTTTTCTTCCAAAATCCAAAGTCCAAACAGTACCGTCTTTAAAATCCATTGTTTCGCTTCTTAAAAACCTTTCTTGCTGGGATGGGGACTTGACTTTGAGAAGTCCATTTCAGAATTATATATATTTGGTCAACGTTCAAAAGAAGGGAACTCGAAAGTAATAGGGATATATATCAGTGTCGTCCCTCGAAATCATTTGCAGTAAAAGTCAACACCAGACAACAGTAATAGGTTCAGTAATGGAGGCTAATGGGTCCGGCTCCAGTTCAGTACTATAGTGTCCAATGCTTTCCAATACACACCTAGATCATTGTCACGTCTTATTTTTCAAACGAAAGGTTAGGATTGCATTACAAATACTTGTGGGCCTTCACCTGTGTTAAACCTACTAATGGCGCTTAACTTTGCGGTTCATTATCACTCTTCCAGATTCAAGATTATCTTTAGCCTTCATTCTCCCATGTAATAGTAAAATCCTTTTACGCCATTTTTGCACTCCTCTCCTACTTAAGTTTTCTCTTTTGTCTTCTCCATTTCTCAGCCACACTAACATAAATACCCATAATTCTTCCTTACATCTTTTCTTTGAAGTTTTGATTCAGATAAATTTGTGGACTTGTGTATTGTTGATTTAGACTTTTATCAAGAGTTTCTGTGTAAATCTAGATCTGGAGATTCTACATGCTTTTTTTTTTCCCTAAAAAAATACAACCAATATATGAATCCCTGCATCCATTTTCTAAAGACTGTTTGCTTGTATGGTGAAATATTTTGGTTGATTCTGAACTTGATTCACAATTAGAGGCATATTATTTGACTCAATCGATGCAAACTACTTCATACTTCATATGCAATCCAAGTGTTTGTTTTAATTCCAGAAATTGGGATAACGAGAGTTGTTGGGTTTTAACTTTAGTATAGATTATTAAATTATAATTATAATATGAATTAATTAAAATTAATCCTCTTTTGTACTTAAGAAGGTCATTTTCAGGTGTTTTAAAAAAGTAAAATGAAAAAAAAAATATAAATATTTGTTAACGGAGGACTAACCACTGACTTTTTTGATATTGGTCAATTAAAATATCATGAAATCTAGGCCCTTTAAAAATAAGAGAACACGTGGCATTGATCTATGTGTGTATTGGAAAGTATTGGACACTATAGGCACTGGACTGGAGCCGGACCCGAGGCTAATATGTTCAAGGGAAAATTCCAGTTAGATGTATTGAATTTTAAAATAATCAGCAGATGATGGTATAGTGAAAAGTTGTCACTATTTAATGTAATGTTGACAATTTGGTGTAATGGTATAATTTTTAGGTGTAATGAAAAACATCTCAAATGGCCAAATATGCCCTTATTCTCTGATCTCTCTTTGACAATTCCAGTAGTATTGTTTTTTTAAAGTTTCAATCCTTTTATATCTTTCTCATTCCTTTTTTTTTTTCCAAAATTCTTTCTTTAAAGTTTCAATCTCCATTTATGCAGTGCTCATATTTTTTAGCCGAAACTTAGTTTTATTTATTTTATAATTTTTTTTTATTCTTAAACTTTACTTTAGTAGTATTACGAATTCAATAAAAAAGGAGTACCGAAAATTAAAAGTGTGGAAAATTTTTTCTTTCTTCTGTAGAAAAAACTTGAAGAAAAATAAAGTTTTTTTTTTCTTTCTTTTAGTAAGGCTGAATTTCATTGAAGAACAAGACTCAATAACATTGGTTTAAAGACAAGATCTAACAGAAAAAAAAAAGCCAAAAAAAAAAAGGTATAGGAAGAAGCAAAACTAGTAGCCATATCTAGAATTGCCAACGACCAAAAAAAGAATAATACCAGCAAGGCAAGGAACCAACAAAAAATAAAGCAAACTATGATAACCCCATGAACAGAGTAGATTGAGATTTCGAAGGTTCCAACTATTTTTTTTTATTTTTTGAAGAGAAAAGAAATTAATTTGAAGGAAATTAATTACCTATGCAGAAAAAGTATAAGTAAATGGATTTTCAATGATTTTCTTGGTTGAAATCGCTGACAAATCTGGTAAGATGAGTTTGTGGCGATGAAGATACGTAGAGGAGCAATTAAAGAAGGAGAAGGGAAAAGATAGGAAGGGATATTTTCGTCTTTACAAAATCCATACCCATTACACTTCATAGGGATAAATATATCTATTACACAAAATATTGACTACTTTTCACCGTTGATTATTTTGAACTTCAATACACCTAACATGAATTTTCCTTTTTTTTTTTTTCGCCGTAACATCTTTATCAGCTTTGGAAGAGTGAAAGTCTTATATCATATATCTCTAAGCAAGACGGGCCCATAAATTTTGTTTTGGAAGAGTGAAAGTCTTATATCATATTATCATATTAATTAAAGTGAAATTTAATTTTGGTAAACAATGAAACACTAATACGATATAGTACATATTCTATAAAAAAAAATAGTACATATGGCATGAAGAGTTATTGTCATTAAGTTTTTTAATTTCACAAGCGGGTTCAAAGGTTGACAAGTAGCTCATTTTATAATTAATTAGTTTTTAATATTTCAATCTAGTCCTTAAGAAGACACATGTCACCTTTTTAGACCCGCATATGCAGTCTGCTAAACTCCACTGACGGTGAATCAGATAATAATTCTTGAATGAAATATCATAATAATATAATAATTTTCTATCCCACAAAAGTGATCTACGTGTATTTTTTTTATCAAAAAATTGAAAATTTTCAATAAATTTCATAAATCTTCATTTTAATTGAGATAACTAAAAGCTAGAAATAATTTTTTCGAACAAAACTCGAGTTCAAGATTTCACTATTCTATATATATATATATATATATATATATAGAATAAAGTTCAAACATCAAAATATAAAGATAACAAAAAAAAAAAATTAACATAATTAAGGTTTGCACGAAACCCACGTAGAGTTTGAACGTAAGACCATAAACTTTAAGGGACATATACCTTAACAATTAATTAAGGCACAGACTTAGGTGTCATCATGTTTGCAATTAAGCTCCCAATAATATGTAGTTAAATTAATTAATTGATGATCCAACTGAAATTCAGGAAATTGCTTCCAATTACTTTAAGAAACTCTTTAACTCAGAGGGCTTAACACACTATGACGAAATATTGAACGTTGCCCAACCAACCATTACAGCTAAGATTAATGAATATCTTCTTGAAGAGTTTACTGCCGTGGAGATACTTGATGCCCTTAAACAGATGCACCCAACCAAAGCTCCTGGTCCCGATGGTATGCCTGCTTTTTTCTTTCAAAATTTTTGGCATATTGTTGGTGATGAAATTACTAGTTTTTGTTTAGATTTCTTTCTTGGTAGGTTAGATTTATTTTCTATTAATAAAACACATATTGTTCTTATACCCAAAGTTAACACCCCAAAAAATATGACCCAGTTTAGGCCTCTTAGCCTGTTCAATGTTCTCTACAAGATTAACTCTAAAGTCTTGGTCAATAGGCTTAAAACTATATAACCTGTTTGTATTAGTGAATCCCAGAGTGCTTTTGTACCTGGGAGATTGATAATTGATAACATTCTTGTGGCTTTTGAGTTATTGCATGCTTTGAAGCACAGGAAAACTGGCAAGCAGGGCTACTTTGC
This sequence comes from Corchorus olitorius, assembly GCA_001974825.2. Taxonomy (NCBI): domain Eukaryota; kingdom Viridiplantae; phylum Streptophyta; class Magnoliopsida; order Malvales; family Malvaceae; genus Corchorus; species Corchorus olitorius. Next base: position 16,374 of record AWUE01013414.1, read on the forward strand.
ACTGAAGCTTGATATGAGTAATACTTAATACAGGGTAGAATGAAATTTTTTGAAGCTATTATGTTGAAAATGGGGTTTGCTGGATGATGGGTTGACATGATCATGCACTATGTTCATTCTATTTCTTTTTCTATTGTAGTTAATGGAGACATCACTGATGAGTTTAAGCCTGAGAGGGGCTTACGACAGGGTGATCGGTCATCAGCAATCATAAAAATAATAGCAACAATTAGTAACTAAGAATAGCTAGGGCAAGTAGGGGTTGAATCCACAGAGAGATAGGATATTCTTCTTTTTCCAATTATTTTCCTTAAAACAAACAATCAAAGAAAAAGATTTTGAAAGTAAAACTAAATTAAATCAAACAAACAATTAAAATTAACTAAGAAAGCAATCAAGAAAATTAAAGAAAACAATTAATCATAACGCAGTGAATAAATTGAGAAAATAATTAAGAAAACCCTCCAACGTAGAATTAATATCCCTCTTGACAATAATAACATGAATCATTGATATCTAAAAATGATGAAAACAATGGATAGCTTGTTTGGATTTAAATCCCAAATTACCAAGTTAGATAAAATCACTTATTACCAGTCTAAATTATCCCATTTATTACAAATTAAGAACCAATTGCCAAATTAATGGTTTATTAGTTTGTCAAGAACAAAGTATTAAGAACGAGTAATTTATGAACAAGCACAACAAACAAATCAAATTATCTATTGATTCTTAAATCACTTGGAAGAATTATTATCGTTACTTCCAATTGCTACCTGTTGATACCCAAATTTACAATTAGGGGTAAACTTGTCCTCAAGAATGTTAGAACAAGATGTGTGACTCAGATTTAATCTAATTCTAAAGCTAGATTAAAATTTATGCCATCCTTGTCATATTTTAAATTAGGAAAATAAATTAGTAATATTTATTGAATAATAATAATAATAATAATAATAATAATAATAATAATAATTTTGTAATTATTATTATTTCAGTAAATAATGGTCAGAAAAAAATTAAAATCATCTTGATTTCTGATTCTGGTCAAGATTTGATTCTTAGATGACCATCCTAATTTTGTAAAGTAGACAATGTCATGTCAAAATTAGACATATGGCATGACATGTGACGTAGTAAGGCCTTGCCCAAGCAGCCCATGCCTAAATTTGATCCCTATTGAATTAAATGCAACTTTGCATTCGATTCAATTAAGGACAAAAGGCGAAATCAACAAAATTGAATGGCCTAGAGAGGTGAAATTCGAACAGGGGTTTTTCCAGTATGATCTTCGATTCTCATAGATCATTCTGACAAAATTTCATCTCATTCTGACTTAAGATGAAAAACTTATGCACGTTTTTCAATTAAGGACAGATTGGGGTGTGAAACCCATTTCACCATGACAGGGAGCTCATTTTCGACCAAGATTTTTCTATGGTCTCAATATGGTAACCGAACCCTACTGGTGAAATTTGGACTCAATCTGTCTTCATTTGCAACTTTTTCATGTTTTTCAATTAAGGACAAGAGGCTTACCACCCCAGTTTAGTCAAAATTGAATCTGATTTCTGTCCTGACCGATTTCATGGCCAAGAATGATCAATTCAAGATCAATTTCATGGCCAAGGAAGTCCTGGTCAAATTTGAGGTCATTTTTGCTATTTTCAGCAACAATTAGTAAATGTGCAGCACAATTAGGACCTGAATCAGACCAGATTGCATCAGATTAAGAGACAGATTCAATCCAAGCTATTTTTGGGAATATATGGCCGGCCTTCATAACCATTTAAAGGTGATCAAACAAGGTTGATGAAGATTGAAAGTCATCTTGGAAGTTTCCTGATTTTCTGAAAGATCAGATTGAAGAAGCACTTAAAGCAGAACATATCAGATTCAAAATGCAATTAATAGGAGGACAAGACAGAGGAGGACGACCTTGGTAGCCAAGCCTAGGCCGCCCCCTATAAATAGGCTCTCCCTCCATCAGAAAAAGGGGAGAAATAAGAGATAGGAGAGACTCCTGTAGCCTCAAATTTGCTTCGAAAAGCTCCGTGCTTATTCTTTCTCCAGGCCCTGCGCCACTTCCTTTATTCAGGCCCTGCGCCACTTTTCTCTCATAGGCCCTGCGCCATCCTCTGCAGCAACCCTGCAGAACTCAACTTTTTTCAACATGAGTCCGCCTCGTTATCTCAAATTTGCTCCGTGCAACAACTAAGCTCCGTGCAACAACTAAGCCCCGTGCTTATCTTATTTCAGGCCCTGCGCCATCCTCTGCAGCAACCCTGCAAAAGTTAGTTCTTTTCAACACGAGTCCGCCTTGTTTTCTTAGTATCTTTATATTTTAGCTCTGTCTCAGGACACCAAAACCAACTCTCCGCGAGTTTGTTTTCTCTTTCAATTTCGTCTCAAGACGTTAATTGTTTTCTTTTAAACTTTTTCTTTTGAATAACAACTAGCTTGTTATTTACAATCTTTTTCCAAAGCAAGAAATCTTTTCCGACATTTCCCCTTTTACAGTCAATTTGGGATCAATGATTTAAATGGTTCAGTGTGACTTTGATCCAGTTCCCGCAATTCACTCGCTTTGATTTTTTCCTGTGCTCCGCGCACCACCAAATCACTTTTTCTTCTTCTTTGTCATTTTCAGCAAAATGGCTGGCACGCCCTGCGCTGCTATAAAGGTTTTCACAAAAACTCTACACAAGGGGATTTTTGGCGCAACGTCTCTTTTTAGCACGCCCGGTGGGACTCAAAATAATTGATTTCTCACTGTGCGTAATGTCAAAAGATTTCTTGCTCCATCTTCTCTGAATTTCTTTTTTAATTTCTACTCTATTCGGCGATCCCCGACTTTTCTTTTAATTTTCTGTCGCAAATCCGGTGCCCGCCTAGTCAAGCTCGCACCAAACCTTTTTCTTCTCTCCAAAGTGGAACCCTCCCTAACCTGGACCACGCCGAACTCTCTCTTTCTGAAGTCCAAGGTGTCCACCGAGACGGTCCACACCGACGACTACCTTTAACGACCTGAAGCTGGACACAACAACTTGTCTTCCTGCTTCCGTCGATTTAAAGGTTTCTTTTTACTTTTAATTTTGTTTTCTCTTTTGCAATGTCTTTCTGCAAAATCATGCCTCCAAAAAACAATGATGGAAAACGACCTCAGGAGACACCGAGTCAAATCAAAGACTCCAGAGCCGACCCATCTAAGAGAGCGGAGTCACCTAACCCTGATATCTTATTTAGCGGACTCTGGAATCTATTGTGACGACCCTCAACAAAATTGACTTATCCCAGGATCGGCTTGTCAAAACTTTAGATCAGCAAAGATCTGAATCACAGGACAACATCCAAAATCTTATCAATAGGATGGAGGTTGGACTAGGGGGCAAAACCAACGACTTGGTGCCCTACCCGCGCGACCACCACCTCAAAAGGTTGCAAACAACGTTATGCAGGATGCAAATAATCAGCAAGTGCCACCTATCAGGCAAGGTATGGAACAACAGGCATTGGATATGGAGAATGTCGTTGCACCTCTCCCTGATCCTGCTTTGAATCTTCCTGAGATGGTCGCTGACAACATTGAGGAGGCTAATAATGCTGAACATCACGTCGCTACTTATTTCCCTCCACATGTCAGAATTGGCAATGGGAATGGCAACGACAACGAGAACGGTTATTTACGCCATCCTTAACAACGACCACCTCAAATTGGAGGACCCATACTCAACACCCAGATAGAGGCACACGGGCAAGTCAACCAAAATCATATCAGAGAAATTATCGAAGATATGATTGGTCCTGCTTTCCGGAAGGTTGGCTGACCATCATTCCATAAACCATATTTCGAGGAGTATGATAGAATTCATTCGCTCCCTCGAGGGTATAAGATGCCTGATTTCACTAGTTTCTCAGGAACATCAAGTGAACATTCCACCTTAGAGCATATAGCTCGCTTTATAGTTCAATGTGGAGAAGCTAATTCTAGCTACCACAAACTGCGACTTTTCCCAAATTCTATCACTGGGACAGCTTTCACGTGGTATATTAATTTGCCACCTAATTCAGTGAGAACTTGGGAAGAAATGGAAATAATGTTTCCTAACCAGTTCTATAGAACTGAGCCTGAAATATCCATGGCCGATCTGTCTCTCCTATACCAGAAAAAAGGAGAGCGGGCTGAAGATTACTTGGCGCGTTTCAAAAAATTAAGAAATCGATGCCGTACTCCACTTCCTGAGGAAGAGTTCGTGAGACTATCTCATAATGGGTTAGACAAGGAACTCAGAAAGAAGTTTAAAGGAGTAGACTTCAGAGATTTCTTTGAAATGTCAACCAAGGTGGGTAGATATGAGGCTTTGCTGCGCGAAGATCATGAACGTCGAAGTTCAACTTATGGCACTTATTATCAAGAGCCAAATTTTGAACTCGTCATAGCAGAAATCAAAGCTGATCGACCCATTGAATGCCCCTCAAATGTCAGAGTTGGAATAGGTGACCCACAGACGCAAGAACGTCTCGCTATGATGTACCAACGTCAGGCACACAAAAGACCTTATGATGGAAGTAGAACTTATTCCTTTGACGTATAAAAGACTAATGAAGTTTTCGATTTCTTGTTTAAGTCAGGGATGATCAAACTTCCACCAGGTCATGTTCTCCCGTCACTGCAAATATCATGACTCATGGAAACATGCCACCAATAATTGCATTGTGTTCAAAAACATAGTGCAAGAAGAGATTGATCGTGGCATCTTCAAGTTTCCTGAAACTCCTAAGAAAGATATGGGAGTCGATAAAGATCCTTACCCTGCTCCAGGGCACATGACGACCGTCGATTTCCCAAAAGATGGTCTAGTGACTAGGGAGGCAAGGATCAATGAGAGCATGAATGATGTGCCAGTCAGCAAGAAGAGGTTAAAATCGGCAACTACATCTGGTATAGCCGAACCTCAAAAGGCTAACATGCTCAACCAGTATTCCACTCCAAAAGATCAAGCTAACAAAATTACTGATAAGCTAGTGAATGATTGGCATGATCATCCTAAGGCTCCAAGGATGGTCATATGACAAAGTAAGACCCCCTGGAGAAAGATCAAATATCCATCATCTGATGATGTTATGGATGATGTCGATCAACCACCAGAGTTAGAAGCAAGGAAGGGAGTTCGAAGGAGACTTGATTTCTCAACTTCAACTCCGAATAAAGAAAGATCTAGAGATCTTCTTGCTTCGAAAGCTGAGGACAACCAGGGATACTGGAAAGATGATATATACTTTCCAAACCCAAAGGAAAGTCAGAAGAAATCTTCCTCATCACCATCTTCTTCTTTGATGTATGAACAACCAACTGGGGGGCAAGCATCAAATTCACAAGATGAATCGCCACTTGCAAGACACCCCAAAAACGCTAGAAGTGAAATTCGGCCTTGGTTGAATCAAAGAAAATTTGAGTACCGTAATGCGGTTGTCAACAAAGAGATTCAACCACGCCAAAAACATGTTGGTCGAACTTCAAGACCTCGAATGGTCAGGCCACCTTCTAAAGTTAAGAATGAAGTGTGGCAGAAGGTTCAACATCCCAAGTTTCCTATTCAAAAAAGAAATAGGAATACTTGGAGAAGGCGTGAGTTGAGAAAAAGAGCTAAAGCCAGAAGAAATGGAGTTGGCTTGGAAGAACAAGAGTTGGAATTGGCCTATCAATATAAAATGGCCAAATCCACCAAAAGGCAAGAGCCATTTACCATCACACCAAGGACAACTGTCTGTGAGTTGGTAAAAAGAGGCTATGAGCCTCACAGGGCTATGATTGCCATCAAAGAAGCGAAGCTTAATGAACGAGAGCTCAGGCTAAACCAAAAGGAAGCATAGCTTCAGGATATGAGGCAATCCTTGATTGAGATAGTCCATGGCAATGAAGAATATTCGAGCCATGACTTAGCGTCAAGAGCCCAAATGAATGAAGCGGATGTGCTACTTTACAGACAAATGGCCATGGATGCACTAATCATTGAAGATAGATGAACCTGAAGATGACATCTTTAGTGATGATGAAAAGGGGTCCTATTATAGGAATTTCCCCTATAGTGCATTGCAGAAAAAGCTTGAAACATGGCCGCCATATGAGATCACTGACAATTTGCTCAATATTGAAGAAGGTCTTCCACATTGGCAGATCGAAATTTTGCTTGAAAATTCAAATTTGATCAAGTCCAAGGAAGAGTTCAATAAAGAGTGAATTGCTGATATTGAAGCTGAGAATACCCTTATGGCAAAACAACAATCAATTGACGGCATTGCTGGTGAATTGCTTAAGTGAATTGCCAAAAAGGAAAAAGAAGAACGCCAAGCTCCTGTTCTTGATGAGGATATGGATATTGATGTTAGTAATCCTAACCAATGTCCATCCAACCAGTCTTCATCTGACCAAGAGATGGGGGAAGGCGCAGAACAAGAAAATGATGAGCAATCAGCAAATGAAGAGAAATCTTTTTAAGCTGAGGACTTTGAAGATAAATCTGACTCAATTGCCTTCGGACAATTCGTGGTCGACTTTAGTGTCATGCTCTCACTTTACCTTGTTCTTTCGCAGCAAAAGATGGCATGAAAGTGGATGCTCATAGTCCACCCCTTGCCGCGGATAACAAAGAAATGATTGAGATCTCTCAGACAATACACTCGGGGGGCAACAATCATGAAGATGCCAAGGTTATAGTTTTTACTAAGCCTGATGAAACTTCTACATACCACATTAAGCCTTTATACATTAAGGCTTACGTTGATGGTATTCTTGTAAACAGAGTTCTAGTCGACAACGGGGCAACTGTTAACCTTCTTCCTTTTTCCTCACTGAAAAAGATTGACAAGTGCAGTGACGACTTGATGCCTTCAGCAATACTGTCAGTGACTTCTCTGGCGTTGTCAAAAAGACTAGAGGGATACTCCCTACACAATTAACCGTTGGCTCCAAAACTTCCATTACAACATTTTTTGTAATTGACTCTTCGTCAACTTACAATATCTTGCTAGGGAGGGATTGGATTTATGCCAACTGGTGTGTGCCATCATCACTTCATCAGATGTTGATATTCTTGAATGGCATAGAAGTTAAAGTGGTCAAAGCTGATAGTAGACCATTCAAAGTAGAATCACATGCAGTTGATGCAAGATTGTACGATGGAACTGTTGGGCCTGTCAGGTTCATGGGTCAGGATAAGTATGGTCGGCCATACCCTATCATTTCCACCAAGCAGATTCAACCAGAAGCTTTGAAAGAAGCAATGGAAACCTTGGTGCGTCCTGACACCATAATTCCGTACAAGCCACTTCCATGTTCTCTTATCATTCAGGAGATACCATGATTTCACAATCAAGGAAGAAAGAAGCGATCGACAACGCTTTGAAAAAATTGTCGACTCATGCTTTAGAAATAAAGCCACAAGAAATGGAGGATTCTGCCAACCTATCAGCCAATGTGGCTAATCACACCAACATTTTTGATGACATCACCATGGATGAGCTTGATCGCGCACCCATGAAACTTGATGATCTCAAAGCCAAAGTACAAGATCCCTTGCCCGAAATCGATCTTGGTACAGATGGCAAACCAAGGCCAACTTACATTAGTCAGTTATTGGCCGAAGAAGACAAGCCGCGTTTTTGTTGCCCTATAAAGGAATACAAAGATTGCTTTGCTTGGGACTATGACGAAATGCCTGGTCTAAGTCGACATTTGGTTGAACATCGCCTCCCAATCATTGAGGGATATCGACCATATTAACAACCTCCTAGGAGAATGGCAAATGATGTCATCCTTCAGGTCAAAGAGGAAGTCGAAAGACTTATTGATCGGTCGTCAGCAAATCATAAAAATAAAATCCCAACAATTACTAACTAAAGATAGGTAGGGAAAGTATGGGTCGATCCCAGAGAGAGATAGGTTATTGTTCTTTTCTTAAAACAAACAAACAAAATAAAGAAGGTTTTTAAAGTAAAATTAAATCAAATTAAACTAATAATTAAAATTATCTAAAAAAGCAATCAAGAAAATTAAAGAAAAACAATTAATCAGAAAGTATAAGATAAATTGAGAAAACAATTAAGAGCACCCTCCAACACAGAATTAATCTCCCTCTTGACAATAATAACATAGATCATTGATATCTAAAGATTATAAAAACAATGGATAGCTTGCTTGGAATTTAACTCTAAATTACCTTAATTAGATAAAGCTCTTGATCCAATGTGAATTATCCCTTTTATTCTTTAAACAATTACCTCTTGATCTAGTGTGATAATTACTCAAGAATAAAGCATTAAGATCTAGTAGTTTATAAGCACAATGGGCAATTAACAATTGGTCAAATATTCTTAAATCCCTTGGAAGGAAGATCCTTCGCTTCCAATTGCTACCAAACAATTAAATCCGAAGATCCTTCAAGATTTTAATTTAGCTAATGCTACTTAATTTAACAAGAAAGTGCGATCTTCAATCAATCAAAACAGGCAACATAGAATTCATGCAGAGATATTAAGAAATACCCTATTAATTTTCATATAAAAGCACAAAATCTCACCATGATATAAGTCAATATATCAATTAAATTCTACATTGGAGAAAAGAAAAGGATTACTCACTCATGAATTGAGTGAGCATCCAAAGAATAAGAAGAAAACTTATCTATGGATGGGAAGAAGAGGGGGGTGGCGGCTTCTAGGTCTTTCTCCTCCAAATTTTCAACAATTCTTCAAAATAAAATTTTTAGATCTACATACATCAAAAACCTAGACCTAAGGTGGCTATTTATAGTGGAAATAACCCTAGAAAATCCAATTCTAAGTAGGAAAGGAGTCTAGGACGTTTTTTAGGCTAACGTAGACTTCGCGTTAGCTTAAAAGTCTTCCTAGAGTTGAAATCCTAGTCAAAATAGGATCCTGGAATTTTCTGGAATCAAGTAGGGACTTCTACGTCGTTTTTGGGCTTGAAGACGGCAGAACTGGGTCTTGGACTTCAAATAAAAGTTGTAGATCTCAGAGTTAGCTTTCCAACGCCTACTCACGGGGCTAAAACAGACATCTTTGCAGAAAGTTATGATTTTTCTACCGAGACTACGCTGAATCCTAATCCTGTTAGGACTAGAAGCGGGAATATGCGGTAATTGGATATTTCCTTGGATATAGGAGGCACAAATTGGGTTTTTAATTCCAATTGTGGTCTTATATGGGCTGAGTATTATCCCATATAAAATATCCAAAATTCTAAAGCTTTCGGGCTTCTTCATGGCTTGTCTTCAATCCTTCGCAATTAAAGCTCCATTCTTCAATTCTTGCTTCTTGAGATAATTCTTCAATGATCTTCAAATCTTCAAATTATCTTCAATAAGTCTTCAAACACGAACTTCGAATCTCCAATTCTATATTCAAAATTACTTTGCTCATATCTGTGTAAAAAGTCATCAAAATAACTCCAAAAGTAGTGAGAATTATCAAATTCTCAATTTCAAATCTTATAAAGACTCAAAACACAAATATTAACAAAATAACATATATTTAAGCATAAATAGATCCAAAAATATAATAAAGTAGCCATAAAAATAGGGTTGTGTTTAGCTCGATCATATTTTCCCCTACACTTGAACTTTGCTAGTCCCTTAGCAAATCAATGTGTAAGTTAATCAAAAACCAATTTTTCAAGAAATCAATTTGAATTCATACATACATCAAAGAATCAATTCAATCATGAAATCAAAATAACAAACAATAATATTAATACTTAATCCAAAGATCAAGAAACAACATGCATCATCATTCTTAAGTAGCCATAATCAAAGTAGCTTTAATCACTTACCATTCTTCGCTTTCTATAACTACTTCTTTCTATAAGCTCATGTTTTCCTCTCTTTCTCCATTACTCAAAAGATTGCAATGTCGTGAATATAAATCAAGGGTCATTGTGGGTTATAATAGATTTTCAAGTGTAATTGTTTTTAGAAAATTGAGGTTACTAACCTCGAAGTGTTCATGATTTGGGGTTACTAACTCCCATTTTTGAGGCTACTAGCACTCTAGAAGGACTCCTTCTTTTTATTTTTTCAGAGGGACAATATTTCTGTAATTCCATGCCTCCTATCCTCTTTTGAAGGGTTACTAACTCCTTTTGTTTAAGAAAAGAGTGACAACAATGGATTATTTATTTATTTATTTACAGAAATACCTCTTCCCCTCTATCATGAAAACACTTCTTTTTATGAAAATTTTTTTTTATCACCCTTTTATATAAGTAGTCCTCCACACTTATTCTTGACATATATCCATGGCATACTTTCTCAATCATAATTTCAATCAAGATTGAACACAAGTTCTAGAAATAGATAATCATAGAAGCAATTAATAAATAAGATCATATCACAGACTTCAATTATACCTAATTCTAAGAAATCAAACAACATGCTATAACTCGATCAATAAATCAAACATTATTAAAATTCTAAGCATTCATCAATCATAATCAAATCAATTAATCAAAATATGCATGAAAATTCAAAAGCTCGAAATTTTCAAACCTTTTGATTGCAAAAATCAATTTTTCAAAAATTTGGGAAACTAAATTCAAGGCAAAAACAATCAAGTTCTATCCTAGATTCTCATGCAAACAAGGACTATCATATGACTCAATCATTCAAGTAATAACCCTACCAAGTATTCACCCCCCCCCCCCCCC
>AWUE01013415.1:0-23761 GCA_001974825.2 Corchorus olitorius
ATTCACATTGTCCTCAATGTAAAAACAATCAAACAAAGCATGCAAAATCATCTTACCAAAAATAAAGAGTTAGGGTTCATGAAAACATACCTGGGTGGCTTTGATGAAGATAATTACGCAATCATAAAAAACAATAGGAAATTAAAGTGATAGGAAAATAAAACTAGATAGTTTATTAATGAAACTTGAAAATTAAAGACATAAAATAAAGGAAATTGAAAATTAAAGCATAAATTAAATAACTAATCTTAAGATGCATAAAAATAAATCTTAAATCTAAAAGCAAGAAACATAAAATTGAAAAACTAAAACTAAACCTAAATTGGTTTATGAATAGCCTTCTCCAATAAATTGAAGAGGTCATCCAAATTCCCAATTATGTTATTAAAATCATCTCTTAAGCTAGTAATTTGATCACTTATTTGGTTGCACCGAACAAGGAAAGGGTGAAGCTCTTCCTCATTTTCTTCCTTATTCTCATCACTATATAGTGATAAAATCCTATTCTTAAAAGGTTTTAGTTAGAGTAAAAAGTTAGAAACAAACCTGGACTAGGAATCCATTACCTTGTAGGAGTAGGTCATCCATTTGACATCCTTGCGGGCTGCTTGGGATGCTGCCATGCGGCCTGGTGTCGAGCGGCCTGGTGTGCTTAGGCAACAGCAGGCTGCATTGCTCGATGCTTTCACGCAGCAGCAGCAGAAGGCTGCCCCGCGGAAGCAGCCTTGTCGCGCTCCGTTGGAGGCACCTTGTCGCTGGGACAGGCGGCCTCGCGGAGCAGCAACAGACTTGCTCCACAGAGGCAACAGCTGGTTGCTGCTGTTAGCACGCTGGGGCGCTGGGGTGGCCTCGCGGAAGCAGCCTTGCTGCTGCTCAAGGCGCCCTATCACAGTAGCAACAAGCTGCCTTGCAAAGCAGCGGCAAGCTTGCTTGGCCAGGCTGCCTTGGCTTAATTCCCATCGTTGAAGATGAATTTTTTTTTCAAGAAAAATTCATAAATTCCTATCAAGCAATACTAAAAAAAAAATAGGGGTAAAAATTAAAAATAATAATAAAATTAAAATTAAATATGCAAAGAAATAAAATTGGGTTGCCTCCCAGCAAGCGCTTGTTTAAAGTCATTAGCTCGACTCCTTTTCTTTTTCTCCCTTTGTTAGGGTGGATCATACCACTTCATAGCATAAAGCAAATATGATGAGATTGGAAGAACATGAGCATAAAAATATGAAAGATAAAAGAAGAGATAAGGAAAGAAATCACCAATATTGTTGAGGGGGACTCCATGAATAGCTAGGAATGACAATGCCATCTTTGTCACCGTGAGAGGTTGATGCAATGGGTGCTTCTGGGATTCTTGATTGCCATTACTCCCTTCGTGCCTTTGGAAAGTGTCCTCGTCTTGGCAAATTATCTTGTCTTCCAGAAAGAATTGATCCATAGATATCCATTCCGCATGTTTGATATCTTCAAAGCATTCAGATTCAAGAAGTTTGTTAATTCCCAAGAAATCTTGATCCTCATGTTCCAAAAGCTGGTTGTCAATAGAATTCAGCACGATTGTGTCTTTTGGCTCGAGATGTCCGAGTTGCTCATTATCTGGTGGCTCTTCTTTGGGCTTGACAAGTCTTGGAGGAGAAGGTGGAGGGATGTCCATCTTGATATCCTCTTACAATGTCATTGATTATTCTTGCACAATCTTTATATTTCGAAGTGGATCGAGCTGATTTTCTTCACTGCATGTCTTCCTTTCTGCTGCCTCTTCAGGCATCAGGACTTCTGCTTCCTCGATTTCTTCTTCATCTAGGCTCCTTGTAAGTACCAATTCAAGTTCATATCCATGGTGAAGTGATTGAACTTGTTCAGAACAAATTTCAATGGCATCAATGGCACAGATAGAATGAATCTCAGCTGGAGATTTCATGGCTTCATAAATATTGAATTCAATGAGTTTCCCATCAAATTCCATGTTGAGTTTTCCATCGTGGACTTCATATTTGTTCTGGCTGTGGCAAGAAAACGTCTTCCTAGCAGTAAAAGCAAATGAGGTAGATGATGGTCATCTTCATCCATCTTTAAGACATAGAAATCTGCAGGAAAAACAAAATCTCCAATTTGCACTAAAACATCCTCGACTAAACCCTCAAGTTTAATGTTAGTTCTATCAACAAATTGTATAGTCAGATCAGTTTTAATCACAGGTTCAATTTTCAATTGTGAATAGACAAAATAAGGCATGATGTTAATTGGAGAACCAAATTCACACATGGCATTTTCTATCTTATTCTTTCCTATTTTACAAGGAATAGAAAAAGATCCTATATCATGACATTTATGATGCAATTTTCTCTGATATGTAGCAGATACATTCTCATTCATGCAAGCATATTTTTCAGAAAACTTACTCTTAGTCATGCATAATTCTTTGAGAAAATTCACGTACCTGGGTTTTCTGACAACTTTATCAAGCAATGGAATATTTACCTCTATATTCCGTAGTGAATTGAGTTGCATTGCAAACCTTTGTGGGAATGGTATTGGATCATACTTGTCTCGCATCTCTTCCATCCATTCTTCTTCTGATTGAGTTTGAGAAGCGTTTGCTGATGAAATACGCTGATCCTTTTTGTTTTTGGTCAGAATCTCCTCTTCACTTGGTAATTGAATGTTGGGCACGACATCTGGTGATGGTGCAGCAGAAAACGCAAGTGCAGGTGGTGGTAATTTAGAAAATGAAGATGGAATATCAAACAATTCCATCTTTTGTTCATACCACTGTTGATTGCCTCCGATGGAATTAACTGCATAACCTTGTTGGGTCGAATTCAAGGGTGATTGGACAGATTGAGGTATGCATTGAGGTTCTCTTTGCATACTCAAAAACTGTGTGAATATCTTGGTGACGGTCTCTTGTTGTTTTGCCAGAGAGGAAATCGCAGTATCAAAGTGATCCATTCTTTCTTCTATTTTGGTGAGAAATTCCCTCTCTAATGATTTAGTTGTTGAGTGTTCATCCGTCATGTTGAACTGGTGGATCTTTTCTGTCATTGTGTTGAGTAGTTTCCTTGCTTCTTCAAGGGTTTTGAGTGATAGGCTTCCTCCACTAGCAACATCAACATAGGTTCGATCTTCATAGAGAAGGCTATCATAAAAGTTCTGAATCAGCATTGCTTCACTTAGGTTGTGGTAATGGCAACTTGCGCAGATCTCGTTGTATCTTTCCCAGTATTGATGCCACTTCTCTTCAGGTAGTTGTTGACAGGTTGTGATTCTCCTTCTTACGTCAGCTCGCTTGGCCTCTGGAAAATATTTGTTCAGGAACACTGTCTCCATCTCCTTCCAAGAAGTTATGGATTTTGATGGCAGAGTCAAGAACCAATTTCTTGCTTTTCCTTCCAATGTTAAAGGAAAAGTTCAAAGTTTCGCTTGTTCTTCAGGCATCCCAGTGATAGCAGCACACCTTATAAAGAAATTTTTTAAGTGCTCATGAGGATTTTCATGAGACTCTCCTTTAAAACTTGGCAGCATGCGGATCACTCCAGGATTCAGCTTCTACGACAAATCCATGGCTGGATAGTCAATCCAGAGTGGTGGCAATAAACAGTTGAAATTCAGCTCTCTTAACGAACGTTGTTGCTCCATTGGATTTTTCCTACAAATCAGAGATGATCAAGTGCAAATCAAATAGAAAAAGAAAAGAAAAAAAAATAAAACACAATCTCCCCCGCAACGGCGCCAAAATTTATGATCGGTCATCAGCAAATCATAAAAAAAAATCCCAACAATTACTAACTAAAGATAGCTAGGGCAAGTAGGGGTCGATCCCACAGAGAGATATGTTATTGTTCTTTTTCTTAAAACAAACAAACAAAATAAAGAAGGTTTTTAAAGTAAATTTAAATCAAATTAAACTAATAATTAAAAATTATCGAAGAAACCAATCAAGAAAATTAAAAAAAACAATTAATCAGAAAGCATAAGATAAATTGAGAAAACAATTAAGAGAACCCTCCAACATAGAATTAATCTCCCTCTTGACAATAATAACATAGATCATTGATATCTATAGATTATGAAAACAATGGATAGATTGCTTGGAATTTAATTCTAAATCACCTTAATTAAATAAAGCTCTTGATCCAGTGTGAATTATCCCTTTTATTCTTTAAACAATTACCTCTTAATCCAGTGTGATAATTACTCAAGAATAAAGCATTAAGATCTAGTGATGTACAAGCACAATGGGCAATTAAAAATTGGTCAAAGATTCTTAAATCCCTTGGAAGGAAGATCCTTCGCTTCCAATTGCTACCAAACAATTAAATCCGAAGATCCTTCAAGATTTTAATTTAGCTAATGCTACTTAATTTATCAAGAAAGTGCGCGCTTCAATCAATCAAAACAAGCAAAATAGAATTCATGCAGAGATATTAAGAAATATCCTATTAATTTTCATATAAAAGCACAAAATCTCACCATGATATAAGTCAAGAGATCAATTAAATTCTACATTGGAGAAAAGAAAAGGATTAGTCACTCATGAATTAAGTGAGCATCCAAAGAATAAGAAGAAAACTTATCTATGGATGGGAAGAAGAGGGGGGCGGCGGCTTCTAGGTCTTTCTCCTCCAAATCTTCAACAATTCTTTAAAATAAAATCTCTAGATCTACATACATAAAAAACCTAGACCTAAGATGGCTATTTATAGTGGAAATAACACTAGAAAATCCAATTCTAATTAGGAAAGGAGTCTAGGACGTTTTTGAGGCTAACTTAGACTCCGCGTTAGCTTAAAAGTCTTCCTAGAGTTGAAATCCTAGTCAAAATAGGATCCTGGAATTTTCTGGAATCAAGTAGGGAATGTTACGTTGTTTTTGGGCTTGAAGACGGCAGAACTGGGTTTTAGACTTCAAATGAAAGTTGTAGATCACAGAGTTAGCTTTCCAACGCCTACTCACAGGCCTAAAACGAACATCTGAGCAGAAAGTTATGATTTTTCTACCGAGACTGCGCTGAATCCTAATCCTGTTAGGACTAGAAGTGGGAATATGCGGGAATTGGATATTTCCTTGGATATAGGAGGCACAAATTGGATTTTTAATTCCAATTGTGGTCTTATATGGGCTGAGTATTATCCCATATAAAATATCCAAAATTCCAAAGCTTCCGGGCTTCTTCATGGCTTGTCTTCAATCCTTCGCAATTAAAGCTCCATTCTTCAATTCTTGCTTCTTGAGATAATTCTTCAATGATCTTCAAATCTTCAAATTATTTTCAATAAGTCTTCAAACACAAACTTCGAATCTCCAAATCTATACTGAAAATTACTTTGCTCATATCTGTGTAAAAAGTCATCAAAATAGCGCCAAAAGTAGTGAAAATTATCAAATTCTCAATTTCACATCTCATAAAGACTCAAAAAACAAATATTAACAAAATAACATATATTTAAGCATAAATAGATCCAAAAACATAATAAAATAGCCATAAAAATAGGGTTGTTTTTAGCTCGATCACTTATCAAGGCTAAATTCATCCGCACCGCAAGGTACGTTGAGTGGATTTCTAACATAGTCCAGTGGTTAAAAAGAATGGTAAAATTCGAGTATGTGTTGATTTTCGCAACTTGAATTCTGCCACACCTAAAGACGAATATCCAATGCTTGTTGCAGAACTTTTGGTCGATGGAGCCGCCCAACATAAAGTTTTAACCTTTATGGATGGACATAGTGGCTACAACCAGATCTACATAGCAGAGGAGGAAGTCTCAAAAACAACATTTCGATGCCCCAGAGCCAATGGTACTTTTGAGTGGGTGGTTATGCCTTTTGGACTCAAAAATGCTGGTGCAACCTATCAATGGGTAATGAATGCTATTTTCCATGACATGATCGGTAAGTTCATGGAAGTTTATATAGACGATGTAGTGGTTAAGTCATACAATACTCTTGACCACCTCGATCATTTATGACGCTCATTTGAAAGAATGAGGCAACATGGATTGAAAATGAATCCATTAAAATGTGCTTTTGGTGTTGGTGCAGGCAATTTCCTTGGGTTTTTGGTCCATCAACGAGGCATCGAGATAAACCAAAACAAGGCAAAAGCTATCATACAAGCCCAACCGTCCACCAACAAAAAAGGACTCCAACGATTCCTTGGCCAAGTCAACTTCTTACGAAGGTTCATTTCCAACACTGCTGGTAAAACTAAAGCGTTTTCACCACTGTTGAAGTTGAAAGACGGAGAAGGCTTCCAATGGAATCAAGAGCATCAAAAAGGCTTCGAGGCGATAAAGAGTTACTTGATATCGCCACCTGTTTTAGTTATTCCTAAAAAGGACAAACCTTTATACTTGTATATATCAGCTACAACATCATCCATTGGATGTTTGTTGGCTCAAGAAGTAGAAAAAGGAAAGGAACAAGAAGTGTATTATCTCAGTAGGACGCTGCCTGATGTAGAAACCAGATACAGTCCTATTGAAAAGCTTTGTTTGTCACTTTACTTTGTAGCAATAAAGTTTCGGCACTATATGCTCTACTTTAACGTGTGCATTATTGCCAAAACTGATATTGTAAAGTACATGTTGACTCGACCATTGCTCAAAGGTTGGTTAGGGAAGTGGTGTTTAGCACTTTCTAAATTTAGCTTCAAGTATATTCCTTGAAAAGCGGTAAAAGGCCAAGCTATTGCTGACTTTTTGTCCGACCACCCCTGTTTAAACTTGGGAGAGGAATTTGAAGATGCTAATGAAGTTATGGAAGTGTCTTTACAACCCTGGATCTTGGAATTTGATGGATCAAGTACTGCGGAATTAGTAGACGCATGAATTGTTATCACATCACCACAAGGTGACTGGACCACAATGGCCTTTCACTTAGACTTCGATTGTACTAACAATCAAGCTGAGTATGAAGCGCTCATTTTTGGTTTGGAATTACTTAGGGAAATGAAGGCATCCTCAGTTCATATTAAGGGTGATTCATTACTGGTAATAAGTCAACTCACGTAAGAGTTTAACTACAATAGTCCATCATTGTTGCCATATTATGCAATGGCAGTACAATTATTGGACAAATTTAACAATGTGAGCATTGAACATGTACCCAGACATCGAAATGAAGGAGCGAATGTGGCTACACAAGTTGCATTAGGCATTACCTTTCAAAATGATATATGGAGGAAATTGTTAAACGTCGAAAGACGTATTTTACCATACACCTTTAAAAGGGATAACGTGTTCGAAGTTTGTAACATTGTACATAAACATTCCGATTGGCGGGAACCTTTTATCAAGTACTTAAAAGATCCAACTAGGAGGTTTGATCAACGTATTAGAACCTTGGCCACACATTATGTTGTCTTGGCCAATGAACTATACAGAAAAGACCTCGATGGAGCTCTTTTGAGATGCTTAGATAAGGATGAAGCCCGAAAAGTTGTCAAAGACATGCATGAAGGCTTGTGTGGTGCACGCTGTCACGGCTTTTATTGGCCGACTATAATGAAGGATTGCATAGAATTCGCTAAGGGATGCCAACAATGTCAGAAATATGGCCCTATTTGGAGGCTTCCTACCGGAGAATTGCATTCCATCATTAAATCATGGCCTTTTAGAGGTTCGGCGATTGATCTAATTGGTAAGATCACCCCACCGGCCAGGGGAAATGTGTTTTATTGTTGTTAAAACCAACTACTTTGCTAAATGGTAGAGGCAAAAGCAATGAAAAACACCACTCATTCAGATATTAAAAGTTTCATCAAAGAACACATCATTTATCGCTTTGGAATTCGAGAGACGATAACAACTGATTGTGGAACTAACTTTGATTGAAAAATAACAATTGTCTTAAAAAGAAAATTTTGGCCTCAAGTTTGTTAATTCAACGCCCTATTATGCACAGGCTAATGGGTAGGCCGAAGCTTCGAATAAAGTCATGATCAGCATAATTGGAAACTGCTGAAAGATAAGCCAAGCAAATGGGACAAAGCATTGTTTAAAGCCTTGTGGGCTTATCAGATGTCACAAAGGTCATCTACTGGAGTAAGTAACCTATGGCCACGATGCTATGGTACCTATGGAACTATTAGCCACATCGGCCAAGGTTGCTTTTCAAAATGACTAACAGTAGTATGACTATAATGACGCTATGATGATCAAGCTTGAAGATCTAGAATCGGAAAGGCTTGATGCATTAGATCATCTGCAAGCACAAAAGAAAAAGGCAGAAAGGCACTACAACAAAAAAGTTTGCCCAAGAAGCTTTATCGAAGGCGAATTAGTATTGAAAGCCATTTTGCCTATCGGTGCTCACGTAGATGGAATGGGAAAGTGGTCACCCAAAAGGGAAAGACCATTCCGAATCAAGAAAGTGCTAAAAAATGGCGCTTATTGGTTGGACACAAAGGATGATAAATCGCACCAAAGATTTATCAATGGGTGATATTTTAAGAAATATTATCCAAACGCTTGGGAAGCAAGAAGCGAACCTCAGCCTGAATTTGATTCATTAATTGAGGATCCCAATGATTTGGCCATGAGTCAGCTCACGGCCAATAGTTTCACCAACATATAATTATTGAAAAACGCTTCGAGGACTTAGCCGCCCCAATTGCGTTTTCGCGGCTTTTAAAAATAAATAAAATATTTTTCTTACACTCATTAGTAAGAAAGATATTGAATTTATTTTAAGCAAAAATCCATCGCTTAAATCATTATAGCGTTTTGGGAATTGCAAATTGGCCTTAACTAATGTTAGGCCGAAAATTGTAGGTTATTCGGAACTTTTATTTGGCTGTGAATAATTCCCTTTTGCAACCAAATTCCGAATATAATCCCTAATCAACTTGATCTTTATGCCTTTAATCTAAAAGCCATTAGATTAAATTTTTGGAATCAAGTATTGATGGTTTGCAAAAATAACCACTTAATTGAAATTGAGTTGGTAAAAAATTAAAATACCACCAATTAAATTAACAATCCAAAACTTACTTGAAATCCAAAATTAAAATAAACATAAGGTTTGGCATTTTAGCAAATGCTATCCTAAAATAAAAAGCTACTTATAGTTGGCAAAATACAGGCCACCATGATCAAATTGTTCATGATTAATGATAGCTAAAATTAAGGTGCTGAAGGGAAACATGGACTGTCGGGGCAATCATAGTCTTCAAAAGAGGCTTCATCATCTTCACGTGATTCTCTTAGATTAGAGATCTCGAAGATGTATGGAATTTTGCCTTTCCAGGAGTCAAACATCATGTTCAGAGCAGCCAAATGAAGAGTTTTGGTCTCTATTTCCTCATTTATCCTATTGACATCGATCTTGAGGAAAGATTCAGCAAGCTCGTCAATATATTTGCTTTTGGTTACCGCTATTTTCTCCCTGTTGGCAGCAAGGGCGGCAATCTTGGCTTCAATTTCAGCAGATTCAACTTCGAGTTTGATGAGTTGTTTCTTAAGCAAAAATTCTTGGCCATGCGAAGTTGAGTTAAGGATCTAGTAACTTCAGCATATTCAGTAGCAAACGATCTGAATCCATCAGGAAAGCTACGCCAAAATTGGGCAAGGTGGGGCTCAAGCCTTGGAGAGGAGCACATTATGTTGATATCTTCAACAATTGAATCCGAATTTTTCATAATTGAAAGATTCGCATAAGTAAGGAAGGAGTTAATGGCATTAAGCGCCATCTCCAAATCTGAATTAGATGGAACTGCATCAGATTTAGGTACTGCTCTTTACACTGCATAAAAACAAAATAGTCAGAATAATATGCAACTTATATTTGATTATTTTTGTTTTTACCAAAATTAATTATTTTTGGCCATTATTTTATATAATTGGCCAAATTAATTAATTACTTTCTAAAAATTCCAATTTTTTTCCTAAAG
Source organism: Corchorus olitorius (assembly GCA_001974825.2). Taxonomy (NCBI): domain Eukaryota; kingdom Viridiplantae; phylum Streptophyta; class Magnoliopsida; order Malvales; family Malvaceae; genus Corchorus; species Corchorus olitorius. The sequence goes on from AWUE01013415.1 coordinate 9,893, forward strand.
TGCAATTAAGCCGAAACCTATGGGAACCCTAGGGACTAAAAGGCAATTTTTGCCGCCCCATGCATTAGGGAGTGGCGGCAAAATTAGGGATTGGTATTTTATCAAATTTTGATCATAATTTCATGATATTATGGTATGGGTTTTGGCAAAAACTAGGGTTTATGCTGAAATTTGGAGGCAATTTAGGCTAACCTAGGCCGAATTGTTTCAAGGAGATTGCATGGGCATGGCAACATGTTTTAAACCCTAAATCTTCATCAACTTCGCATGTTTGCATGGTGAACCTATTCAACTTAGGTTATGCCGCATATATGCTCTAAATTAGCTCAAATTTGAAGCAAAATTTAAAAATTAAGAGCTTGTACCTTGTGGAGATGCCAAATTCGGTATTAACACCTTTGATTTCCATGTTAATTGGGCATGATTTGGAGTATAGGGGTTGCTGCCCATAGTTCATGAATTTTCTCTTCCTTTAGGCGGCAAAATAGCTACATCAAGTGCAGTTGAACTTTGACTAGTGTTGCTTGATTGTGGTAATTGCTGCTCATCCTTGTCTTGGCCATAAATTTTGCTGTCTTGTGGCGCCATATTAGCTTCAAAGTTGCTGCAAAATTTTGAATTTGGCTAGGACAATAGGGAGGTCGACGATGATGAGCTAGAGGAAGAACTCAAAGTCGACCTACCCTATATATATCAAGCCTAAATCCTTTAATTTAAGGAATTAAGCTTGAGGGGGGCATTGTTGATTCCTAAATTTACCATTAGGGGTAAACTTGTCCTCAAGAATGTTAGAACAAGATGTGTGGCTCAGATATAATCTAATTCTAAAGTTAGAATAAAATTTATGCCATCCTTGTCATATTTTAAATTAGGAAAATAATTTTATTTTTCCTAATTTCCTATAATTGGGCCGAAATTAGTAATATTTATTGAATAATAATAATAATTTTGTAATTATTATTATTTCAGAGTATAATGGTCAGAAAAGAATTAAAATCATCTTGATTTCTGATTCTGGTCAAGATTTAATTCTTGGATGACCATACTAATTTTGTAAAGTATACAATGCCATGTCAAAATTAGACATATGGCATGACATGTGGCGCAGTAAGGCCTTGCCCATGCCGCCCATGCCTAAATTTGATCCCTATTGAATTAAATGCAACTTTGCATTCTATTCAATTAAGGACAAAAGGCGAAATCAACAAAATTGAATGGCCTAGAGAGGTGCAATTCGAACAGGGGTTTTTCCAGTATGATTTTCGATTTTGATAGATCATTTTGACAAAATTTCATCTCATTCTGACTTAAGATGAAAAACTTATGCACGTTTTTCAATTAAGGACAGATTGGGGTGTGAAACCAATTTCACCATGACAAGGAGCTCATTTTTTACCAAGATTTTTTCTATGGTCTTAATATGGTAACCAAACCCTACTGGTGAAATTTGGACTCAATCTGACTTCATTTGGAACTTTCCACCCCGGTTTAGTCAAAATTGAATCTGATTTCTGTCCTGACCAATTTTATGGCCAAGAATGATCAATTCGAGATCAACTTCGTGGCCAAGGAAGTCCTGGTCGAATATGAGGTCATTTTGGCTATTTTCAACAACAATCAGTAAAAAGTGCAGCACAATTAGGACCTGAATCAGACCATAGTGCATCAGATTAAGAGACAGATTCAATCCAAGCTATTTTTGGGAATATATAGCCGGCCTTCATAACCATTTAAAAGTGATCACACAAGGTTGATGAAGATTGGAAATCATCTTGGAAGTTTCCTGATTTTCTGAGAGATCAAATTGAATAAGCACTTAAAGCAGAACAGATCAGATTCAAAAATTCCAAAATTTAGGAGGACAAGACAGAGGAGGACGGCCTTGGTAGCCAAGCCTAGGCCGCCCCCTATAAATAGGCTCTCCATCCTACAACCTCAAATTTGCTCCGAAAAGCTCCGTGCTTATTCTTTCTCCAAGCCCTGCGCCACTTCCTTTATTCAGGCCCTGTGCCATCCTCTGCAGCAACCCTTCAGAACTGAACTCTTTTCAACACGAGTCCGCCTCGTTATCTCAAATTTTCTCCGTGCAACAACTAAGCCCTGTGCTTATCTTATCTCAGGCCCTGCGCCATCCTCTGCAGCAACCCTGCAAAAGTTAGTTCTTTTCAACACGAGTCCGCCTCGTTTTCTCAGTATCTCTCTATTTCAGCTCTGTCTCAGCACACCAAAACCAATTCTCCGCGAGTTTGTTTTCTCTTTCAATTTCATCTCAGGAGGTTAATTGTTTTCTTTTACACTTTTTTCTTTTGAATAACAACTTGCTTGTTATTTACAATCTTTTTCCAAAGCAAGAAATCTTTTCCGACATTTCCCTTTTTACATTCAATTTGGGATCAATGATTTAAATGTTCCGGTGTGACTTTGATCCAGTTCCCGCAATTCACTCGCTCTAATTTTTTCCTGTGCTCCGCGCACCACCAAATCACTTTTTTTCTTCTTTGTCATTTTCAGCAAAATGACTGGCACGCCCTGCGCTGCTATAAAGGTTTTTGCAAAAACTCTACACAAGGGGATTTTTGGCGCAACCGGTGGGACTCAAAATAATTGACTTCTTACTCTGCAAAATGTCAAAAGATTTCTTGCTCCATCTTCTCTGAATTTGTTTTTCAATTTCTACTCTAGTCGGCGATCCCCGACTTTTCTTTTAATTTTCTGTCGCAAATCTGGTGTCCGCCTAGTCAAGCTTGCACCAAACCTTTTTCTTCTCTCCAAAACGGTGCCCTCCCTAACCCGGACCACGCCGAACTCTCTCTTTCTGAAGTCCAAGGTGACCACTGAGACGGTTCACACCGAGGACTACCTTTAACGACGTGAAGCCGGACACAACAACTTGTCTTCCTACTTCCGTCGATTTAAAGGTTTCTTTTTACTTTTATTTTTGTTTTATCTTTTGCAAGGTCTTTCTACAAGATCATGCCTCCAAAAAACAAGGATGGAAAATGACCTCAGGAGTCACCGAGTCAAATCAAAGACTCCAGAGCCGACCGATCTATGAGAGCGGAGTCGTCTGACCCTGATATCTTTATTTGGCGGACTCTGGAAGCTATTGTGATGACTCTCAACAAAATTGGCGCATCCCAGGATCTGCTTGTCTAAACTTTAGATCAACAAAGATCTGAATCACAGGACAACATCCAAAATAATATCAAAAGGATGGAGGTTAGACTCGTGGGGCAAAACCAACGACTTGGTGCCACCACCACCTCAAAACGTTGCAAACAACGTTATGCAGGATGCAAATAATCAGCAAGTGCCACCTATCAGGCAAGGTATGGAATAACAGGCATTGGATAGGGAGAATGTCGTTGCACCTCTCCCTGATCCTGCTTTGAATCTTCCTGAGATGGTCGTTGACAACATTGAGGAGAATGGCAACGGCCACGAGAATGGTAATTTACGCCATCCTCAACAACGACCACCTCAAATTGGAGGACCCATACTCAACGCCCAGATAGAGGCACACAGGCAAGTCAACCAAAATCATATCAGAGAAATTATCGAAGATATGATTGGTCCTGCTTTTCGGAAGGTTGGCCGACCATCATTCCAAAAACCATATCCCGAGCAGTATGATAGAATTCATCCGCTCCCTCGAGGGTATAAGGTGCCTGATTTCACTAGTTTCTTAAGAACATCAAGTGAACAGTCCACATTAGCGTATATAGCTCGCTTTACAGTTCAATATAGAGAAGCTAATTCTGGCTACCACAAACTGCGACTTTTCCCAAATTCTATCACTGGGGCAGCTTTCACGTGGTATATTAATTTGCCACCTAATTCAGTGAGAGTTTGGGAAGAACTGGAAAGAATGTTCATAACCTGTTCAATAGAACTGAGCCTGAAATATCCAAGGCCGATCTGTCTCGACTATACCACAAAAAAGGAGAGCGGGCTGAAGATTACTTGGCGCGTTTCAAAAAATTAAGAAATCGATGTCGTACTCCACTTCCTGAGGAAGAGTTCGTGAGACTAGCTCATAATGGGTTAGACACGGAACTCAGAAAGAAGTTTGAAGGAGTAGACTTCAGAGATTTCTTTGAAATGTCAACCAAGGTGGGTTGATATGAGGCTTTGCTGCGCGAAGATCATGAATGTCGAAGTTCAGCTTATGGCACTTATTATCAAGAGCCAAATTTTGAACTCGGCATAGCAGAAATCAAAGTTGATCGACCCATTGAATGCCCCTCACATGTCAGAGTTGCAATAGGTGAGACGCAAGAACGTCTCGCTATGATGTACCAATGTCAGGCAGACAAAAGACCTTATAATGGAAGTAGAACTTATTCCTTTGACGTATCAAAGACTAATGAAGTTTTTGATTTCTTGTTTAAGTCAGGGATGATCAAACTTCCACCAAGTCATGTTCTCCCGTTACCAGGTGATCTCAAAGGCAAGGAGTAGTGCAAATATCATGACTCATGGAAACATGCCACCAATAATTGCACTGTGTTAAAAAACATAGTGCAAGAAAAGATTGATCGTGGCATCTTCAAGTTTCATGAAACTCCAAAGAAAGATATGGGAGTCGATAAAGATCATTTCCCTGCTCCAGTGCACATTACGACCGTCAATTTCCCAAAAGATGGTCTAGTGACTAGGGAGGCAAGGATCAATGAGAGCATGAATGATGAGCCAGTCAGCAAGTAGAGGTTAAAATCGGCAACTACATCTGTTATACCGAACCTCAAAAGGCTAACAAACTCAACCGGTATTCCACTCCAAAAGATCAAGCCAACAAAATTACTACTAAGACAGTGAATGATTGGCATGATCATCCTAACGCTCCAAGGATGGTCATACGACAAAGTAAGACCCCCTGGAGAAAGATCAAATATCCATCATCTGATGATGTTATGGACGATGTCGATCAACCACCAGAGTTAGAAGCAAGGAAGGGAGTTCGAAGGAGACTTGATTTCTCAACTTCAACTCTGAATAAAGAAAGATCTACAGATCTTCTTGCTTCGAAAGCTGACGACAAGCAGGGATACTGGAAAGATGAAATATACTTTCCAAACCCCAAGGAAAGTTAGAAGAAATCTTCCTCAGCACCATCTTCTTCTCTGATGTATGAACAACCAACTGGGGGGCAAGCATCGGATTCACAAGATGAATCACCACTTGCAACACACCCTGAAAAGGCTAGAAGTGAAATTCGGCCTTGGTTGAATCAAAGAAAAATTGAGTACCGTAATGCGGTTGTCAACAAAGAGATTCAACTACGCCAAAAACAGGTTGATCGAACTTCAAGACTACGAATGGTCAGGCCACCTTCTAAAGTTAAGAATGAAGTGTGGCAGAAGGTTCAACATACCAAGTTTCCTATTCAAAAAAGAAATAGGAATACTTGGAGAAGGCGTGAGTTGAGAAAAAGAGCTAAAGCTAGAAGAAATGGAGTTGGCTTGGAAGAACAAGAGTTGGAATTGGCCAATCAATATAAAATGGCCAAATCCACCAAAAGGCAAGAGCCATTTACTATCACACCAAGGACAACTGTCCGTGAGTTGGTAAAAAGAGGCTATGAGCCTCACAGGGCTATGATTGCCATCAAAGAGGCGAAGCTTAATGAAAGAGAGCTCAAGCTAAACCAAAAGGAAGCACAACTTCAGGATATGAGGCAATCCTTGATTGACATAGTCCATGGCAATGAAGAATATTCGAGCCATGACTTAGCGTCAAGAGCCCAGATGAATGAAGCGGATGTGCTACTTTACAGACAAATGGCCATGGATGCACTAATCATTGAAGATGAACCTGAAGAGGACATCTTTAGTGATGATGAAAAGGGGTCGTATTATAGGAATTTCCCTTATAGTGCATTGCAGAAAAAACTTTAAACATGGCCGCCATATGAGATCACTGACAATTTGCTCAATATTGAAGAAGGTCTTCCACATTAGCAGATTAAAATTTTGCTTGAAAATGCAAATTTGATCAAGTCCAAGGAAGAGTTCAATAAAGAGCGAATTGCTGATATTGAAGCTGAGAATACCCTTATGGCAAAACAGCAATCAATTGATGGCATTGCTCGGGAATTGCTTAAGCGAATTGCCAGAAAGGAAAAAGAAAGAACGCCAGGCTCCTGTTCTTGATGAGGATAAGGATATTGATGTTAGTAATCCTAACCAATTTCCATCCAACCAATCTTCATCTGACCAAGAGATGGGGGAAGGCGCAGAACAAGAAAATGATAAGCAATCAGCAAATGAAGAGAAATCTTTGCAAGCTGAGGACTTTGAAGATAAATCTGACTCAACTGCCTTCAGACAATTCGTGGTCGATCTTCAGTGTCATGCTCTCATTTTACCTTGTTCCTTCGCAACTGATCTGTCGTCAGCAATCATAAAAATAATCCCCACTAAATCCTAACTAAGAAGATAGGGTAAGCAGGAGTAGACCTTATCCGAAGATACAATCCTTAAGAATCTCTCAAAAGCTTTGCGTAAAATAGGGGATTAAAAATAACAATTGAAAAGAAAGCAATTAAACTAAAAAAACAAAGCAGAGTAAATTAAATCTAAATCTATGGCAATTAAGAAAGAAAACAATAATTAAAAAGTATTCTTCTTCTCCAATGGTAGAAAACAATCAAATTAATTATGGGTCCTCGATTTAAAAGATAAATTTAATATTAAATCCTTGATGATAACTGGTCTAGGGAAAACATAACATGCTATTTAGATAAGATTACCCGTCAAGGCTTAAATTACCCCTTTTACTTCCTAACAAATCAATTACCCATCAAGGCTTAAAGATATGCTATGAAACAAAGCATTTAGAGCAACTTTATTAGTTCTTTCACACATGCTTAACAAGTAAAACCATACAGCAATCAGATAAATCTGATCACTGGCATGTAAACCCAATTAACCCGCCGTCAAGCGCCGTCAACTCGCTACACACAATCAAACTCATGCGTCAACCTTGTTGTTTGATCTAGCCCACAATCTCTCAAATTATATCTTTATCGGCCGTTACAAATCAATAAAAATCAAGATTGTAGAATTAAAACAGAGTTTAACATGCTATCTATCAAAAATAAAATACCAAATTATAAGAACAGAAATCTCACCATGTTAATTGATTGAATTCACCAAAGGATTAGAAGTATTAAGAATTTAGCTACTCATGGATTTAAGAAAATCCATGAGAGGCTTAAGAAAACTTACAAGACCTTGGGGTGAAATCCTCCTCTTGAATAACCTAGGGTTGCCGCCTCTCTCTATGCAAAAAAAGGGTGGCGGCACCCTAGCCCTAAAACTAGAAGAAAAACTAGAACTAGAAGAAAAAAAGAAGAAGAGAAAATTATCTAGATATTGTGTGTGTGATTTGTGTTACATAGGGTGGCTATTTATAGTGAAAATAACCCTAGAAACTCCAATTCTAAGTAGGATAAGAGTCTAGGACATTTTAAGGGCTGATTTGGTCTCCAAGTTGGCTTAAAAGTCTTCCTAGAACCAAAATCCTAGTCAAAATAGGATCCTGAAAAATCCTAGATTCGTGCAGGAACTTCGACGGCGATTTTGGGCTTGAAGATGGCAAAACTGGCTCTTGGATTTCAAAGGAAAGCTGTAAATCTCGGAGTTAGCTTTTCAAAGCCTACTCACGGGCCTAAAACGGACATCTGAGCAAAAAGTTATGATTTTTACCGAGACTGCGCTGAATCCTAATCCTGTTAGGACTAGAAGCGGGAGTATGCGGGAATTGGATACTTCCTTGGATATAGGAGGCACAAATTGGGTTTTTAATTCCAATTATGGGCTTATATGGGCTGAGTATTATCCGATATAAAATATCCAAAATTCCTTAGCTTCAAGGCTTATTCATGGCTTGTCTTCAATCGTTCACAATTACAGCTCGAATCTTCAATTCTTCCTCTTGAGATAATTCTTCAATAGTCTTCAAATCTTCAAATTATCTTCAATGAGTCTTCAAACACGAACTTCGAATCTCCAAATCCATACTCAAAATTGCTTCTTCCATATTTGAGTAAAAAGTCATCAAAATAGCTCCAAAAAGAGTGAATAACAATAAGTTTCCACTTTTCTTGTCTTCAAGACCTAAAATCACAAATACTTATAAAATATGGTTAAATTCCACATAAAAATAGTAAAAATCATAGGAAAATGATCATAAAAATAGGGTCTTTTTTGTCTCAGTCAGCAGCAAAAGATGACATGAAAGTGGATGCTCATAGTCCACCCCCTGCTGGGGATAGCAAAGAAATGATTGAGATGCTAAGGCTATAGTTTTTACTAAGCCTGATGAAGCTTCTACATACTACATTAAGCCTTTATACATTAAGGCTTACGTTGATGGTATTCTCGTAAACAGAGTTCTAGTCGACAACGGGGCAACTGTTAACCTGCTTCCTTTTTTCCTCACTGAAAAAGATTGGCAAGTGCAGTGACGACCTGATGCCTTCAAACGTTACTGTCAGTGACTTCTCTGGCGCTGTCAAAAAGACTAGAGGGATACTCCCTACACAATTAACCGTTTGCTCCAAAACTTCCATTACAACATTTTTTGTAATTGACTCTTCGTCAACTTACAATATCTTGCTAGAGAGGGATTGGATTCATGCCAACTAGTGTGTGCCATCATCACTTCATTAGATGTTGATATTCTTGAATGGCATAGAAGTTGAAGTGGTCAAAGCTGATAGCAAACCATTCAAAGTAGAATCACATGCAGTTGATGCAAGATTCTACGATGGAATTGTTGGGCCTGTCAGGTTAATGGGTCAGGATAAGTATGGTCGGCCATACCCTATCATTTCCACCAAGCAGATTCAACCAGAAGCTTTGAAAGAAGCAATGGAAACCTTGGTGTGTCCTGACGCCATAATTCCGTACAAGCCACTTCCATGTTCTCCTATCATTGAGGAGATACCATGATTTCACAATCAAGGAAGAAAGAAGCGATCGACAACGCTTTGAAAAAAATTGTCGACTCATGCTTTAGAAATAAAGCCACAAGAAATGGAGGATTCTGCCACCCTATCAGCCAATGTGGCTAATCACACCAACATATTTGATGACATCACCATGGATGAGCTTGATCGCGCACCCATGAAACTTGATGATCTCAAAGCCGAAGTACAAGATCCCTTGCTCGAAATCGATCTTGGTACATGTGGCAAACCAAGGCCAACTTACATTAGTCAGTTATTGGCCGAAGAAGACAAGTCGCGCTTTGTTGCCCTATTTAAGGAATACAAAGATTTCTTTGCTTGGGATTATGACGAAATGACTGGTCTAAGTCAACATTTGGTTGAACATCGCCTCCCAATCATTGAGGGATATCGACCATATCAACAACCTCCTAGGAGAATGGCAAATGATGTCATCCTTCAGGTCAAAGAGGAAGTCGAAAGACTTATCAAGGCTAAATTCATCCGCACCACAAGGTACGTTGAGTGGATTTCTAACATAGTCCCAGTGGTTAAAAAGAATGGTAAAATTCAAGTATGTGTTGATTTTATGGATGGACATAGTAGGTACAACCAGATCTACATAGCAGAGGAGGACGTCTCAAAAATAGCATTTTGATGCCCTGGAGCCATTGGTACTTTTGAGTGGGTGGTTATGCGTTTTGGACTAAAAAATACTGTTGCAACCAATTAACGGGCAATGAATGCTATTTTCCATGACATGATCGGTAAGTTCATGGAAGTTTATATTGACGATGTAGTGGTTAAGTCACACAATACTCTTGACCACCTCGATCATTTACTACGCTCATTTGAAAGAATGAGGCAACATGGATTGAAAATGAATCCATTAAAATGTGCTTTTGGTGTTGGTGCAGGCAATTTCCTTGGGTTTTTTGGTCCATCAACGAGGCATCGAGATAGACAAAAATAAGGCAAAAGCTATCATACAAGCCCAACCGCCCACCAACAAAAAAGGACTCCAACGATTTCTTGGCCAAGTCAACTTCTTACGAAGGTTCATTTCCATCACTACTGGTAAAACTAAAGCATTTTCACCACTATTGTAGTTGAAAGACGGAGAAGGCTTCCAATGGAATCAAGAGCATCAAAAAGCCTTCGAGGCGATAAAGAGTTACTTGATATCGCCACCTGTTTTAGTTCCTCCTAAAAAGGACAAACCCTTATACTTGTATATATCAGCCACAACATCATCCATTGAATGTTTGTTGGCTCAAGAAGTAAAAAAAGGAAAGGAACAAGCAGTGTATTATCTCAGTAGGACTCTGACTGATGTAGAAACCAGATACAATCTTATTGAAAAGCTTTGTTTGTCACTTTACTTTGCAGCAATAAAGCTTCAGCACTATATGTTCTACATTAACGTGTGCATTATTGCCAAAACTGATATTGTAAAGTACATGTCGACATGACCATTACTTAAAGGTTGGTTAGGGAAGTGGTGTTTAGCACTTTCTGAATTTAGCTTCAAGTATATTCCTCAAAAAGTGGTAAAAGAATCAACGAAGAATGCCCCCTTCCTGCAAGCTGAAATGGAGTTTTATAGCTGCACCCGAAATGTAGAAAGCAATGCTTCGATTCCCGGATTCACTTGAATTCAATTCATATCACTGGCCAGGCAAGCTTGGTTTCCGGTGTCTAGCTTGCTACTGGAATTAGAATCCCAGGAAAGATCAGATATAAAGAAGACGGGGGTTGCCGAACTGCATTCACTTGCTCATTTGTAAAACTTCATAAAGACTCAAAGACTTACGTACGCAACTTTGCTCAGCGTAGTACTTCTTTTAGGCACGCACACGAACGCCTGGGACCGAATTTGCTTGCCTAAGGAACAAGGTGGGGCTGCAGGCATCAAGATAAGGGACCGGGAAACTATGTTGCTACAGAAGCGGGATCGAAGGCTTTGCTCTGCTTTTTGAAGGCTTGAGGAAAGTAAGATCGATTTTGCTTCTGAGGTACCGAACCTACCTCGGGCAGGAAATAAAGATGGTGAGATGAGGCGCAAGGCTGGACATACACAAAGGATAGAAGAACGCGGCGACCACCCCCCGAAATCTCAGTATGTATACTATGATCCGAGCAAGGTAGAACGCAGGTAGACGCGGGATATAAGGGGCGGTATTCGTCAGGTTGGCCCTCGATCGACACTACCCGGTCGGGTTCGCTTTACTATCTATTGGGCCATTTCAGGCGGTCTTTTCACACCTCCGTACGCGGGAAGATGCACACTGCTTAAGATAGAAATGGCAGTTCAAAAGCATTTCTTTTGTTCATACAAACATAGTTAGGCTGCTTAGGATCCACAAACCCCGTTGGTTGAGCCATGAACACTTCTTCATTCAATTGACTTTGAATTTTTTTTACCCAGTCTTCATTAAATTGCTTTAGGACTTAAATTCCAGGCTATTGTTGACTTTTTGGCCGACCACCCCTATTTAAACTTGGGAGAGGAATTTGAAGATGCTAATGAAGTTATGGAAGTGTCTTTACAACCCTGGATTGGATCAAATACTACGCAATCAGCAGGCGCAGGAATTGTTATCACATCACCACAAGGTGACTGGACCACAATGGCCTTTCACTTAGACTTCGATTATACTAAAAATCAAGCTGAGTATGAAGCACTCATTATTGGTTTGGAATTACTTAGGGAAATGAAGGAATCCTCAGTACATATTAAGGGTGATTCATTACTGGTAATAAGTTAACTCACGCAAGAGTATCACTGCAATAGTCCATCATTGTTGCCATATTATGCAATGGCAGTACAATTATTGGACAAATTTAACAATGTGAGCATTGAAGACGTACCCAGACATCGAAATGAAGGAGCGAATGTCGCTGCACAACTTGCATCAAGCATTACCCTTCAAAATGATATCTGGAGGAAATTGGTAAACGTCGAAAGACGTATTTTACCATACACCTTTAAAACGGATAACGTGTTCGAAGTTTGTAACATTGTACATAAACATTCCAATTGGCGGGAACCTTTTATCGAGTACTTAAAAGATCCAATTGGGAGGTTTGATCGACGTATTAGAACCTTGGCCACACATTATGTTGTTTTGGCCAATGAACTATACGGAAAAGACCTCGATGGAGCTCTTTTGAGATGCTTAGTGATTGAGGCAAAAACAACCCTATTTTTATGGCTATTTTATTATGTTTTTGGATCTATTTATGCTTAAATATATGTTATTTTGATAATATTTGTGTTTTGAGTCTTTATGAGATGTTAAATTGAGAATTTGTTAATTTTCGCTACTTTTGGAGCTATTTTGATGACTTTTTACACAGATATGAGCAAAGTAATTTTGAGTATAGATTTGGAGATTCGAAGTTCGTTTTTGAAGACTCATTGAAGATAATTTGAAGATTTGAAAATCATTGAAGAATTATTTCAAGGAGCAAGAATTGAAGATTGGAGCTTTAATTGCGAGGGATTGAAGACAAGCCATGAAGAAACCCGGAAGCTTTGGAATTTTGGATATTTTATATAGGATAATACTCAGCCCATATAATCGCATAATTGAAATTAAAAACCCAAATTGTGCCGCCTATATCCAAGGAAATATTCAATTCCCGCTTATTCCCGCTTCTAGTCCTAACAGGATTAGGATTCAGCGCAGTCTCGGTAGAAAAATCATAACTTTCTGCTCAAATGTCCGTTTTAGGCCCGTGAGTAGGTGTTTGAAAGCTAACTTCGAGATCTACAACTTTTCTTTGAAGTCCAAGACCCAGTTCTGACAACTTCAAGCCCAAAAATACCGTCGAAGACCAAGGCAGCCCTAAAAACATCCTAGAGTCCTATCCTACTTAGAATTGGAGTCTTTAGGGTTATTTCCACTATAAATAGCCACCTTAGGTCTAGGTTTTAATGTATGTAGATCTAGAAATTGTATTTGGATGATGTTGACGATTTGGAGGAAAAAAGCCTTGGAGCCGCCGCCCCCTCTTCTTCCCATCCATAAGATAAGTTTTTCTTCTTATTCTTTGGATGCTCACTCAATTCATGAGTGAGTAATCCTTTTCTTTTCTCCAATGTATAATTTAATTGATCTCTTGACTTATATCATGGTGAGATTTTGTGCTTTTATATGAAATTTGTTAGGGTATTTCTTAATTCTCTGTTTAAATTCTATGTTGCTTGTTTTGATGGATTGGAGTCGACACTATCTTGATAAATTAAGTCAACATTAGCTAAATTGAGTCTAGAACTAATACTTCAGATTTAATTGTTTGTAGCAATTGGAGGAGAACTAATACTTCCTTCGAAGAGATTTAGTTATAAATGGGTACATTATTTCTTGTTGTGCTTGTTCATAAATTACTAGTTCTTAATGTTTTGTTCTTAACAAATCTCTAAGCCCTAATAAAGAAATTGGTTGTTTTGAATAAAAGGGATAAATTAAGCTGGAAAAGAGACCTTTTATCTAATTTGGTAATTTCGGATTTAATTCCAAACAAGCTATCCAATGTTTTCATATTTTTTAGATATCAATGATCCATGTTATTTTTGTCAAGAGGGATATTAATTCTATGTTGGAGGGTTTTCTTAATTATTTTCTCAATTTATTCACTGCTTTTCGATTAATTGTTTTCTTTAATTTACTTGATTGCTTTCTTAGTTAATTTTAATTGTTTGTTTGCTTGATTTAATTTTATAATAAAAATTATCTTTATTTTATTTGATTGTTTTAAGAAAAATATTAATTGCCTATCTCTCTGTGGGATCGACCCCTACTTGCCCTAGCTATCTTTAGTTAGTAATCGTTGGGATTTTTATTTTTATGATTGCTGACGACCGATCATAAATTTTGGCGCCGTTGCCGAGGAGATTGTGTATTCTTTTT